>PVKE010013056.1:0-37226 GCA_004027555.1 Craseonycteris thonglongyai
AACTCTCCCCCCCTCCTCCCCCCTCTCCAGGTAACCACCAAACCATTGAGTGTGTCCATAATGCTGGTATCCTATCCCGCTTCCCCTCCCACTCTCCCTCCCCGCTCCTCCCCTTTCCTCTTGCAATCACCAAGCTATTGGGTGTGTCCATAGGTCTCTGTGTCTTTGTTACTTTCAGTTTTATATTCCACCTATAAGTGAGGTCATATGTTTCCTGCTTCTTTCAGTCTGACTTATTTCACTTAATAAGATGGTCTTTAGGTCCATCCATGTTGTCACAAATGACTGTATTTCATCATTTCTTATCGCTGAGTAGTATTCCATTGTGTAAATGTGCCACATCTTCTTTATCCACTCATCTATCGAAGGGCATTTTGGTTGTTTCCATTTTCTGGCCACTGTGAACAGTACTTCAGCTATTTTTTAAAATGCTGCCTAGTGCTTTCCTAAAACTTGGATGTCAGGAGAGGATTAATTTTATATTTCTGGTGATATGAGGAAAAAATTAGATTTTACCTATCAAGTTTAGTGTTGACTTCTATATAAAATTTCAAAAACACTCAGATGTGTATTTGAACCCATTTAAATCACAATTTACTAAGAAGCATGTTGTTCTACAATATTTTAATGTTCTCTTCTCATCTTCTGATAGAACG
Organism: Craseonycteris thonglongyai; assembly: GCA_004027555.1. Taxonomy (NCBI): domain Eukaryota; kingdom Metazoa; phylum Chordata; class Mammalia; order Chiroptera; family Craseonycteridae; genus Craseonycteris; species Craseonycteris thonglongyai. The sequence continues at coordinate 657 of PVKE010013056.1, forward strand.
GTCCCTTTGTTTGGCACTTGACTGACCTCTCCCTGAAATTCTCTTCATAGGCTTTTGATAAAACATATCCCTGTCTTTCTCTTCATCTTTCTGACAACTCTAGACTATTTTCCTTCACTTCTAAATATCAAAGCCCTACATACACTTCGGTTTCCCCTGAGTAGTCTTGCCCTATGCCAACCTTGATGTATTAGCTAATTCATACCCATTGTACCCTAAGAAGGACTATACATAAATCAATCTAGCCCAATTAAACTGGACATTTTTTTCTCTGAGGGTTATAAGAAAAAAAAACAGCAAGAAGAAAATACAAGAAGCACTGCATTGACTGAAAATTATAATTGGTTTAAATTAAAAATAACTATATGAATGCAAAAAAAATCAATATTCAAGTGGCTGATATTGTAATGCTAAAACAATACCCCTATTTTATCATTAACTTTAACCTAGTTTCTTTAAAAAGTAAATGATTTTAACCTTTGTTGATAACCATTTATACAATCATTCAGCAGTCAAGCATGAAGAAAAATATGTATAATATTTCTTTTAATTCTATGAGATCAATAATAGTGACATATAATTAAGCAAACTTTAATGCATTACTATTTATGCCATTGGCTATTAGATGCAAAATACTCTGAACTAACTTGTTCAATAACTAGTTTTCTTCATCTGTTTTTATTTCCTCTCCTGAATATAAAGAATCTTATCATCATCTTTAACAATAGCAATAAACATTTTTGATAAGCTGCTAGCAGCAGGGCTGTGTGTTAGACCCTGAAGATGCAAACATATAATTTCATCCCTCATCCAAAGCAGTATAAAAGTGGCAAATGGATATTCTCAACATTATATGGAATAGTGAGAACGGAATATCTTTTCTAATAATAAGGATAATCAGAGACAACATGACACAGGTGATGAGACTAAATCTAAGCCTTAAGACATAATGAGTGGAATCTAGTTTATAATGAAATAGACATCAATTTATTGAAGAAAACATCTGTGCATTCTGGACACAAGAAATAACCTGAGAAAATAATAGGTTACAAAAAAATTACTGTGAAACCAAAATGAACAACAGATAAGTAGGGGGAAATGTACATTCTTACTTCAAAGGAGTTGAGAATATTTATTACTTGGTATGATATTCATATGGCCTCATCAGCTTTGGAAACAGCTCTGCTCTTAACATTTGAACAATTTATTGTCTAATTATTTTGTTTGCCCTTTTGAAGATTCTCTCTGCAGGACACTTTCTGAGAGTGAGAGTACAAAAGTGAGCCCTTGTAAAGTGGTACCCCCAACCCCCATTGCATTAAAAGCAAAACAAACACACAAACAAACAAACAAACAAAAACTTTTATCAAATGTTTTGCAACCATTTAGAATATTGACTTTGTGTTTTAATCATGATGTTCAACAAGAAGATAGCCAGTGGGAAGGACTTAATTACAAATGATGCCTTTCTCCTGGCTATGCTGGCAATCTCAAGGGATGGTTTAATGAAGTTCTGAGCCCTCTGACAGGAAAGGTCAAATAGCTTCCCACCCCTGGTACCTCAAAGTGCACATAGCTGCACCTTTATCCTCACAGATGTTCTACCAGGTACAATATTAGCCTGAGGCAAAAATTCCAAAAGCACCAACTCCCAGGAAACAGTTATCTGGAATTCAGTGAATAATAGTGTTGCCTTTCAGAGCTAGAAGAGGAGATACATTTAGATAACCTCCATTTGAATATCTATGTGTATTTTATAGAAAATGTAATATGCCAGAAAGAGTATCATTGAGGTTACAAATGTATTACAGATTGAAGATTTATGATATTTTGGATCAATATTCTTTAAATGCTGAAAAATCTTCATATGTTTATACTAGGCACATACAAGTTTGTATAATATTAGGTTAATCCAGATGAAATTACCTTTTGGGGTGGATAAAAATGGTTGAATATTTCATTTTATTTGATTGAATCTGATTATTCAAATTATCTTATAATTAGCAAAAGAATGTAAAGCTACATTTTATGACACCAATCTGATCTAATTTTCATTCTTAAACAACAATTTTGTGTTATGCTAAACAAGATATTTTCAAAATATGCAGATATGTATATTATCTATCATCTCTAAATTTGTGTTTGCTTTTTCAGAATTGGCCTGATTTTCAACTTTAGTTTTTAGGCTTTTTATCTCTAGCACTAGCCAGCTAATTTAAGGTACACCCTGACATAAATTTTAAGCACATGTCATTTTCATAATCCATGTTGAAGAAAATATTTGTTTTTTCTTGAAACTAAGAAAAGCTGGTCTGCCTTCCATCTCCAAAACAAAAGCAAAAGCAAAAACAACTCAATATATATTGAAGGACATGAGTTTTCTATAGGAATTAATAATGTTAATAATTACAAGAAATCTTCATATACAGAACAAGAATAGTATTTTGATAAGGTTTTCCTTTGAAAAGATATTTAGGTTTTTAACACTTTTTTGTTTTACAATTTACACCTTTGTAAAGTATTTAGTCATAAAAATAGATTTGTATTTTAATTATTTACTTGATTTTTTCTTAAGCATAGTTTATTATGACTTTGTCCTGGTATATAATGATGACTTGCCAAAGTAATGTGTACCTCTCAGTAAAGCACTATTTAGCTGAACATTAATTAACGAAAAACACACGCACAAACTTTTTAAAAGACTCTTGAAGTTCATTCCAATGTAAATTTTAATTAGTAAACAACATGAACCCCCCCAAAAGAATGAAAATGTATGTAATAATTAAATTAATCCTAAATAAAACTTAACACGCACACTACTGACAGCTTGTGCACTTGTGATTAAAAATATTGGAGATCTTACAACAAAGACTAGTAACTAGGCCACTTGGAAGGGGAGTTGGGAAACAGAGGTGGGGAAAAATTGACAAGATAACTCTTGTCTGGAAGCCTATCTCAACTCGGCTTATACCTAAACATGAAAAAAAAAATTAGTATAATTCACTATGATCTGACTAAATTGTCAAACAGATAGATGCTTTTTATGCAGGTAAGAATTTCTGAAGACCATGCATTGCATTCTCTGAATGCTCTGCTGGAATAAGTATGTATCTGGAGCACACGCAAGATAAAGGAACAAGGACATCTGTGAGCCAGGCAAGTCCCAGAAATTCAGTTTTTAAACTGAGGGAATATGATCAGTATTTAAACTATCTTTGATTTCCTAGCCACATGGCCTATAATATAACTGTTGTCTCCGTAGCCACGAAACTGAAGACATAAAATTGCACAACCTTTAGCAGCCTCTGGGGAGAAACAGAAAATAATAAAAAGAGGTGTCTTGCCCAGGTTTGGGGATTACAACAAAGGTGTTGAATTGCCTGCTAGAGGATCCATTTTTAATAATTTCATTTCGAATATAACTGTCTTTATTTCGTTAGGGTTTGTGGGTGTTTGGTTCGTCTTTGGAATACAACCTTTCCAAGAGGCACATATTAAACTGCCAAAGATCTGAACGGCAAGGGCGAGCCTGGGCTCAAGAACGGGTGAAATAGGTCAAAGAAAAGTAAAAAGATTTTTTTTTTTTTTTTTTTTGAGGTGGCTTTCCCGCCTTTCTCCAAAGAGGAATTGGCCTCCGCGATTTAAAATTGATCTTTAAGACAATAGCGCCGCTCGCCGCGCGCCCAGTCCCCGCGCCCCTGCCCCACAAGCGTATGGGCCCCACGGCTCACCCGCCCTCACCGTCCCCGCCTCCCGGCTCCCTGGATCCCACCTGTGCGCATGTCCGGTTGGCGCCCCTCCCCTACTAGCTCATCTGCCCAGGAAACCCCCTGCCCCGTCAGGCCTGTGGCCCACCAGGCTCTCTACCCCACCAGCGCCCCCGCAGCGGCGGCTGTGATGCGCTCGCAGTCCCGGGGCGCCTCCCCGCCCAGGAGCCGCGCGCTCCTGGACACCACCCAGCGCCCGCGCCCACGGTGCCCGGCACCTCCCGCCTCTCCGGCGGGCCAGCCGGCTTCTCGCCTTCCCCCTGGCGAAGGGCCCCGCGGGCTTGTTTGCTTGTCCTCATCCCCAGGCCAGCCCCGCTCCCAACTGCTTCAACAGCCGTTTGCTTCCCGCGGTGTGTTTCTTTTTTTCCCCTCCTAGGCTCCATCAAAGGTGGCTCTGTTATTGAAATATGAAGCCATTTCCTCTCCAAAACCCTTGGTTACTCAAGGAGGGAATCAATGGACCTATATAATCTCCCAGGAGTTATAAATACATGTCTATTTGTTCAGTAGGCGTTTTCCCGCGTGTCCCAGCATCTTCCTCCGCGGTTATTTTAGGGGCCAGTGAGTGTGTGTGTCCCCGCGAGCGCCCTGTGCCCATCTGGTTCTAATCCTGGGTACGGATTCATAAGTCAACCTCACCCATTTGCCCCTCTCATTCTTCACTATAAATAAATCCAGGGTGGTGGTGTTTGTTCTTTTTTTTTTTTTTTTTTTTTTTAGCTCTATCATTCAGGGGTACAATCGTAGATGTTTGTTAACGTGGATTCAACCCCATTATCGATACTGAGTCCAGTAAACAAGAACATATACTTCTGGCAATTTGCATGGAAGGTCACCCGCAGTTTGGGAAGCTTTACCTAAATGTTGTCACAATTGCCTCCACCTGGTTACCTTGGATCTAGTTTGGGGAAAGAGAGGCAAGAAAGCCAGGACTTCTCCTTACTTTTGCATTTTCCTTTTAAGCAGATGCGGGGGAAAAAAGAAGAAGAGGAAAAAAAAGAAAAGAAAAGGTGAAAATTAGCTGTCCAGCAGTGTCTGCCTCACACTGCTGGCCCACAGGTCATTCCACAGACTCTTTGCCCCCATCCCCTCTGGACACACCCAAGAGTGGTGAGAGTGCAGGCGGTGTGGTGGGGGTGGGGGCTTGTGGTTGTAGCTGCCGATTTCCCTGTGAGGGATGTGAGCAGAGGCAAAGCCATCCAAAAGCTGCTGTTTCACCGGTTCTAGGCACAGGGCTGCCCCTCCCTTCTTTCCTGAAGTTTGCATGAAATGCACGTTAGGCTGTAATTAGGGGATCTGGGAGGAGAACTTTCCTGGTGACGCTTTGCTTTTCTTTTGCTCTTGGTGAGAAAGTGCCTCCTTCTTCCCAGGACCAGGACCTCTGCCATCCAGTGCCACAAAGAGACATTCTGCACACACACGCACACGCACTCACTCGATCGGGCGCGCGCACACACACACAAACACATTTGCCTGAGACAAACTTAAGGTGAGGGCAAAGAGCTCTAGCTTCACTTGGATCTCCAGGCTCCAACTTCAGCAAAACTTGAAAGCATCTGAGCTTCTGGATTTCAGAACAAGGTAAAACTTCCATAAATTTTCTACTCTTTCTGTCAAACCTTGCTGCTTTTAAGATTTCAGAAAGCAATGCATATCATGATGCATGTGTACATTAAAACAAATTTTCTTATTATTTTCTTTTGAGTTTAACATGACATCTCAACTTTCTTTTAGGATTCATATTGTTAGATAAAATACTGTATTGCAAGAAACAAACTCAGTCTAGAATTGGGTCCAGGATTAACTCTAGTATCCTGTCTCTTGCTAGTGTTAGTATAAATCTGGAAGACTCATGGTTTCCAATGCTAGCTTTTCCATCTGTGTTTCAACAGGCATTTTTATAGTACTTGAGATGAAAAAAAGAATAGTTTAGGGTAGGCTGCAGGAAATGCTGAGGAATGGGACTGTCTATCCCAGATTTATGAGTTTTCTTTTAGGGAATACATAGGTTAATGTGACAAAGAAAGTTACTGTAAACCTAGATAATACCTGTTAGATTGATCGCCTTTTGAGATGTTACCAGTTTTGGTCAAGGATTCTCCAGCTAACTGTGAAATTAAAATAATGGCACTATGATGCATTTCATACATGGAATCATATTGATGGATAATTTTAATGCGCTGAAAAATAATTTGTTACAGTTGATGAGATTACTTTTAAAAGTTGCTTAAGGGATTATGTGTTGAGAATGATCACCACCCTCAGCAAATCTGAACTCTTTAGGACTTAAATGAAGTTTCTTCCATTGAATATAACTGCTGTGTTCAAAACGAGATTGTTTATTATTTTGAAAATAATTATTTTATTTTCATTTATCACTGGAAAAATACACAAAGTGACCAGTACATTTGGGAATTTTAAGGGTGGAAAGTGTTTCTGTACATGTTCCAGTGTGATGTCATAAAATCAAACATACTGGCTGGCTTCTTGGAAGCTAACTGTTTCTTAAAAAATAAAGCCTGTGAATTAATTTCTAAGTGAAATGTAATATTTATTCACTATACATGTCGTTTCTGGTAACCATTTCTATTTGAATATTTCAGTGTACTAAATTTGCAGTAATTTTATATACAGCTCACTGACTTCAATGATATCATAAAATGGGAATATTGTCCTACCAAAAATATATCATAGTAGTTCTCTTTGAATAACTTTTAGTGTGATATTTATTAATTCTTACATCCATTTTTAACTTCAGTTTAATATTGATTTTGCCTGTGAAGTTTTTCCTTCCATTCATTAAAATAGAATGTATGCCAAAGGTCTATTTAGTATGTAAGCTCTACTCTTTAGTTACTTTTGGGGTATCTGTTCTTTTAATTTCATTATTTAAGCTGAAAGAATGACTTTACATTTTTGGTAACTACTTCACAAAATTGGAAACAGCTTAAAAAATAGGAAAACTGAATAAAGACAAGTAATTTTGCTTAAATTTAATTAAATTAGCAAGGAAAAACTAACAGCCTCAAGAGATCACTGGTCTCCAGGAAGAATATACAGAGTCCAGTCTTCCAAAGAGGAGCATTCAGTGGGCCTGAGTTTTTCTATGAGAAACAAGAAGGAGGGACCCTTCATGGTCTTATAAAGTGAGCCATTTATTGTCAGCAAGGCGCTGTCTCTTAGAGGAGTGACTGACGCTGTAATTTTGAAATACTGAAGAGACTTTCACAGAGAAGAATCAATTCATTATATCCCTAGTGGTTTCACTTCCTTTGGGAGCAAGTAACACATCCAGGATAAATACATTCAGAGTATGCAGAGTATGAGTAGATGGTCTACTAAACAGTCCTGCCTTTTCATATCCTGGGTGTGAAATACTGGATTTTCTGAGTAGTTGAAGAAGTCTTTGAAACTTTAGGTAGCACTACACTTCGTCTTTGTAAAGATGAACAAGAGCCATATTTTGAAAATAACCCCCTTTTCAGAAAATACTATGACTAGTTTTGCTCCCCCCCCCCCCCATCCCTTTTGCCCCATGCATGTTTTAGTTTCTAGATGACTTTTTTAAGGTAATGGTAATCCACCAATTAAAATCCCAACGAAAAATGAAGCAAATTTGAAAATAACTTTTACATTGCCGTCTTCTGTTTCCCCTAGTTAATTTTCTGACAATCTGGATTCATTAGTAGAAACCATAGTGCTTAGTCTATGTTATTTAAATGTACTTAATGTTATTTGAAAGGTAACAAAATGTTCTTGGGAAGAAAATGGGGAAATCTGGAAACTTGAATATACTTAGGATTTTAATCAATTGTGTTTAAGGAGGATTAGAGGAAGCAGCTGGTTAAATAAATATTAAGCGTAGAGTGGACATGATGGTATAAATTAATAATGCAGCTCTTTATTTGCACCATGAATTGGAGGGTCTGTGATGGAACGGTGTGTGAACCATGGTCCCTGGGTGCCACCTAGTGGATATGTCGAAGAAAGCTTTCACCCCAGCCAATCAGTAAAAAAATGGAGACTTCCATTCTTGTTGACACTGAACTCCAACTACGTGCCAGATGTTGGGGGTAGGTACTCAGAGCAGAAAGAACAGCAAGTGACTTTTATATAATTTAAACATCAAGGCAACATTTAAGAATTGATTAAATTCTTGGTGGTTGCATTTAAAGTCAGTTTGCTCTTTACTAGGTAATTTACCATCAACTTTCTGCCTCCATGAAGGTACAGTTTAATGGCCGTAAGTTGCTTCTAATATAGGACTTGTATTTTTGAAGAGATGTCACGACCTAGTTCAAAAAAAGGTGGGGAATGTTTGAATATTGAATGACTGTTTTTTGTTTGTTTGTTTTTTCAAACGGAAATACATTTTTGTTAGGTTTATTATTACTGAGTTGAAAAGGGTAAATAATTACTAGCTTAAAAGGTTAGCACACAGATACTAGTATGTATTATTACATATTCTTTACATTTTTTATTAAAGATAACAAAAACTGCTTTTGAGTAGTGAGGTTTTTTTTTTTTACAAAATATTCCTGTCAAATTCTAGCAATTAGCATACAGAACAACTTCTTCTATCCCTGTTGCTCAGCTAAGGTTTTGAAGCAGGAATCTTGCTTTTATTAAATTGACATAATGGCAAAAAGTCCTAGACAAGAACAGTTACAAGGAAAGCTACTGTTTCAAAGAAGCATCAGGATATCATAGAGGATTAATCCATCAGACTATTGCATTGAGAGTTTTGAAAAACTTTTCTATGATATATAAATTATTGCTCCAACTGGCTCTTTGCAAGATATATGACTTAATGGCTACAGTGTTCAGCACATCAGCATTAATCAAGACATGTTCTGAAATTCAGATTGGAAGGTAAAATGCCTCCGTTGGGGAGAAAAATGATTAATGTGTTACTTGCTGAGCTCTAGAGGTAAAGAATCCACAAATCGAGTTACTCCTGCTGGTGTGGAATGCAAGTTTCCTAGTGAGGGAACTTTAGTTTTGTGAATGGCAATCAGACCTACATGGTGAAAGAAAGAGAGCAGCTCATTAAGTCCCTTTTAGTTAATGCCTCAAAATTACAGCCTGAATTGATCAGAGGTGATGGCTGGAAACACTAACAACCATATAAAATAAAGGATATTATCTTCATTTGTATTTCCAATAAGTCATTATCCACCAGGAACAAGCCGTTCTGTTAACAATTTAGTCTCATCATCTGGTGGGTTAAAATGAATCACAGACTCATTCTAACAAGAGAGCTAGTGAGATCACCTAAAGGTCAGAGAGCACTGAGAGTAGACATTTAGTCATGGATTGGAAACTTATAAGAAGTTTTCATGATTTCAGGTCCCATAATGACACTAGGCAAGAAGAAATCTTATGAGGGTGAACTAGCAAGATCTTTGAAATGGTCTGGTGCTACTGGGTTCTTGGCTACAGTGTGATAGGGGGCTTGCTGGTGTTTAAAAATTCCTAGGTATGTTCCAATAAAGCCAGGATTTGTTTAAAACATCAAATATTGCTGGATTATATTCATGTTTAATAGCTCAATAGGGGTGGCAGCATGACCCCTGAATTGGGTTTCTGCTGGAAGGCCAGGAAGCTTGCAAAACAGAAATAAACAAAACAAACTCAGTTAAAAAACAAACAAACAAAAAAACAAAACAGAAAACTTTTAAAGTTTAGGGATCAGTTCTCAGTTTTTCAAAGGCAACAGAAATTTCCCCTTTTGTCCAAGGAGAACACAATTTACTTGGTTGGTTACTAAATTCCAATTACTGTATTCCAACGGCATTTACTATATTAAATAAAATCCACTTGAGTTGAATACATTCAAATAATTTTTTAAATTTTCTTAAGCTTTTCACACAGTTTTATGGATAATATCTTGGCTCAGTCTCCACCTGTAATATTTGCATTTGCCTCATTTGACTCTTATTTTGAATTTGGGGATCACCTCATTTCATCATTCATGCATCCATTTGTTCATTCAACAAAAATTTATTGAATACGTGCTATTTTCCAGTCACTGTACTAGCGTTGTCTGGGGCCCTCACTTTATACCAGGAAAATCTATTCTAAAAAAAATCAGAAAGTCAAAATTGATGAAAATTAATCTAAAATTTTGCAAGACTCTAAGATACATTTTGAGTAACAGATATAATCAGAAAGTTCTAGCCTCAAATTTTTATATTAATTTGAGCAGGAATCCTTAAACTCATTTTTTTTTTTTTTTTTTTTTTTTTTTTTTTTTTTTTTTTTTTTTTTTGCCGCCTCATAGCAGAGTGGATAAAAACTTTATTTCTTGGTTGTGTGGACATAGATGCAGCCCTGACACTACAGAACCCCAGGAGGGCTAGGGTTCCAATTACTTGTCTACTTAGATATTGGATAGACAGGACAAGCAAAAATTCAGTTGCACACTGTTGCTGTCCACCAGTTTGCAACTAGAAATCAGACTGAGAACAGAATGATTTAGTGCTTACCATTTGCACCCAACATGAGCTAGGTGTCGCAGCAGAATAATTGGTTCAAGGAGTTTGCAAGCTAGTGGAGAAGACAGATGAATGCACATCATGAATCACTAGTGAAATTTGCCAAGTAGGTGCAGTTTGCCTTCTTGTCTCCTGGGTCTTTTCCCTTTGCACTTATCCAAACTTTCCAAACTCCTCTACCTCATAAAATGAGACTCTTGCTCTCCACCCCTCAAACCAGAGAATCTGATACTTCTCCTGTTTATTGATTCCTTGACTGAATGATTACATGCAAGTGTGAATGAGTTTCACTCATGCATTCCCATGTCAAGCCTTTTATCTCTTTAAAGTAAATGTTTTGTTTTCTGTAAAAAGAATTTCAAACATCTGGAGGCCTTGACATCCTTACACCAAAGAGTGTAATTAAGCTGATTTAGCCCTCCATGGTCTTCAATCTCCAGTTATCCCCACCACAATGTGAGGCCAGAGGGATTCCCTCAAGGCCTATTTCCAGAAACTTGATGAACCTAGGATTCTGTTAACCACTGACTCCTTTTCGCTGAGCCTAATCAGCCTGTCTTTTCAGCCTCCCCCACCCCCCCACCCCCTAGCACTTTACCCAATGGCGAATCTCCCTTCCTCTAACTCATGGGCCATCTAAGCCCACTTCTTTGAACTCTTCTGTTTAGTACTTTGCCAGAACCTATGCTTAAGTCCTCTCAGCCCTTCATCACCACGCTTTGGTTGCTACCCCTGAACAGGTAGGACACCTAAAGCCTGTTATATTCTAGTGTTTGAGCCCTTATACACCCCAAATGTCTGGGTCTAAGAGGGAGGAAGCAAGGAAAATCGACGAATTTGGTCTAAGAACTCCTCTTAAATCATGGGGCTAAAGGAGAAAGACAGGGATATATATGCACAGGGCAAGCATAGGAATTAGCTTCCATGTTGCAAACATGAGTCAAAGCCAACATCTTTTTAGAATATGTGCTCATGCACATATTCTGAAACTGCAATTGGTTTTAGAGAAATTTTGACATCGATGCTGATTATGCTTTCTGGAAAACTACAATAAAAGAAACTGAAAATGTGCTTGGCTCTATAATAGTAGCACTAATCACAGTCATTTGTTTAAGTTTTTTTCCATTTTGTGTTTAATTAACATATGGCTTAATGACAGTCATATTTTATTAACTGCTTCAGATTTATTTATGTTCTCATTAATTCCACTTCTTTGATCATGCCACCCTAGTTTGGTGCTCTTGTATGATCCGGATCTTATCTTATAACATAAAGATGTGCTCCCCACTTTTTTACTTGTTAGGACTGATGGCCCAGATTGAGCGAGTTGGTGTCTTTCCCCTTTCTGTAGCCTAGCAGAGGGTCTACATCATTCACTTTTCTAGGGGATATGAGCGGCAGACATTCCATTGGTGCCCTATAATTGCTTGCTACTATTGCTGTCAGTGTTCAGCACAGTGCTGAATGTGAGACTACAGGAGTCTCCCTGCCATCTATCCCAAGTGCCTATATTTCAGATATTTGAACATCTCCCAAGCCCAGGCCATTCCCTGATTATTTTCTTATCAGTCTTCTTCTATCTTTTACTGTTTTTTATTCATAATCTGTTCTTAGATTTAAATAATAACATAATAATAATAATTGGTATAGATTTAATAATGTAAAAATTAATTGATAATTTCAATAAATCTTTAAATTTAGGGAAAGCAAGACTGGAGGCAGGAAATGAGTTTAGAGAGGCCTTAGAACAGTGTGGGCACCATCTACCGGTAATAGGGTGTGTTGATTAGATGGAGCAGAGAAGTCAAGGAGAACGTGACTGGGTTTCAAGGGCGGACAATAACATGAGAGATGCAATTGACTAAAATTGGGAATAAAGGAAGAATAAAAGTTTCTGCAAGAAAATGGTGAGTCTAATTTAGTAAGTGCCCTTGGGACAGCCAAGAACCTAAGTTGAATGTACATATCTTTAGCACATGAGAGAAACCTGGCTCGAAAATCATATGGAAGAGGGAAGGAAATCACCTCAGGGAAGAACAAAGGGAGAATAGTGGACCTAGAACTGAAACTCAGGGAAAAATTGATAAGAATGAGTTTGCCATTATTTTCACATGATTTTAACTTTTATTTTATCAACTATAGATGTCCACTGAGTTGGATAACATCAATGTGTTATTAATCTTTCTATATCAGTCTTAGTCTGTCCTCTGCCTATAGAAAGTACCACACATGTTTGTTGAATTAAATGAAATTAAAATGTCATTTCCCAGGCTTGATGCTCTAATGACAGACTTTTATAATGATAACCCTGAACCTGAGTAAAACCCCAGAATGTCTGCATTGTAGTTATTTATTTAATTTTGCCTAATACTGAGCTGGCTTTAAATATATGTTGTTGCCCTTTGCTGTTTAAATATCAGTAATCAATGTTTGGTACAGATGGTAATTCACCAGAGTACTTGATTAACTTAACCCATGTTGTTTAGTTTAACATATAAATGAGTTCACCACAGAATGCAGCCTAGTTCAAGTCTATTTAAAATTATTTTCCTAGTTCCTTGATCCCGAAGACCTCTAAATATTAGGTCAGATTTGGAAAGCAGAATCCTAGATACTCTTATTTTCTCAGTGACTTGCTTTTTTTTTTCCTAATTTTTCTTTCCACTGCATTATTCCCACCCACCCCCACTAGTATTGCCATATAAACTAATTGAATAATTCATAGTATAGATATGTTCCAAATATTACATAGTGCAAACTTACATGAAGAGATTATTTATTGTTTATCTGAAGCTCACATTTAACTGGATGTCCTGTGATTTTCACTGGCTAACTAAATCTGATAACTTTAACCTCCCACTTGAAATTATTAATAGCTAGAATATGGAAAGATCAACAAATGCAGTTACTGAATTTACTGTCAATAGTGATGTAAGTGTATTAAAAAGATACCTTAAATAAAGTTATCTTACTATAATATAGTAAGGAAGATGCAAATTTATAAAACATTTATAACTAGAGTGTAAAATACCCTATATACTAATAGCTACCTTAAGAATGTCATATGGGGAAAGCCGGGACGGCTCAGCGGGTTGAGCGCTCGCTTTGAGGCCCCGAGGACCGAGGATCGAATCCTGGCTCCAGCCCAGGCAGGACCCACATGCTGAACTGGGGAGTTCCCACAGTTCGGTTCTCTAGCTGTCTCTGTCTCTGTCTCTCTCTCTATCTGTCAAAAGTAAAATGGAAATAAATATGCACTGAAGATAAAATAATTACTCTCTATAAATATAAAAAGATATAAAAAAAAATGTCATATGTGTATATGAGTGATTGTTTTTAGTCTATTTGAAATATTTTAGAATAATGTACATTAAAAATTAAACTTTAATTTTCACCTTTTCAAGTAAGCAATAATAATTAAAAAAACATTTTTAAATGAAAGAGCATACATTTAGAAAAATATAGATAATGTGTAATAGATATAAATTCACAAATATTCTAACAAGAATATCTGAAAGGGAGGGCTCTTTTCCCTTATTAGATGTTATATTGTAGTTGTGCTGCCACCTTATGATGTTTTGAGGTATGACAGTTTAACTCAGTCCATTCATGGTGTTCATACCAGATTGATAGTTGGGTTGATGTTGAAATTATTCCTCATATGATTAATATTTTTCATTTTACTTTATAATGTCATACATTTTAACAGCAAGAAAGTAATCTCAAGTATTTAATGCAAATATTTTTAGAAGTTTAATATATTGTCTGCATATCAGTATATCATTCCTGAGATAATTACTAAATTATGTCATTTAATACTGTATTAATTCATGTTTTATGGATGAATTTAGATTGTATCTGCATGTATGTTTGGTATACTTGACTATTTAGCCTGAATTTACAACAAACTTCAACTCAACATTTCTGAAATTGAGCACATTATCTTCCTTCTACCAAGCCTGGTCGATGTAATCAATATATACATACCAAGACCATAGAATTTATTATCTAAAACAGAATATTTTAAAAAGTGAAATGGGGTACCTTATTAATTATTCCAGCTAAACAAGCATAAACCAAGACTGGCTTGAGCAAACTGGTTTCCATATATGTAAATTAAAAATCATCATAATCCCAATTACCCAAGCTGGAAAATTTGGAATTATGGACCACATGGGTTCATGAACTGAGCTGGAACCTTTATCCTAGTATTCCTAAAAACCTTTTACTGGTACGTGTTTGCTCCCTTTCATCTTCACTTTTTTCTCCATTACCCATCATGCTTGCTGACATTCTTAATGTCCTTGTCCTATTGTCAGCGGAGGGACCCAACAGTCAAAGATCCTTTCTAGAATAAGTCTAACTGTCCACTTTCTCTACACTTGCTCCAAATTGCTGGGACCTACCAGGAAAAACCCATATCACCATGCAGAATGGTACCTCTGAGTTCATCTAGATCTTTATGCTGTGTGTCAGTTCCACCATGTTTCTTAAACGTTTTTTGCTCCTTGAACTCCCTGTAGCACACGTCCAAGCCTCCCTAATTCACACTGAAAATAGAAGCCATCTGTAAAGATTTCTCCCACTGTCCTGCTACCCAAACTGTCCCTGACATATGTTCTCTCTTGTTTCCCTTCTATTAGGAAAGAAAAAAATTGTTCTCCTTTACCCTTAAGAGTCTAAGACAGACATTGTCCCTATGTCCCTCATCTTTTGTCTCCTCAAAGGCATTCCCTGTTAACTAGCCCTTTTCTCTTTTGTAACTTCAACATCTCTCTGGTTATGTCTTCCCATTGGCACTGAACTATAGTCACATCTTTTGTCTTAAAAATATACAACTTTCCCTACTCTTACATACTTTCTATCTGCCAATCTTTCTTCTTCCCGTCAGAACCAAACTTCATGAATGGCCTGTGTTTACCCACTGCTCCTTTACCCCCTCTACCCCTCAACTCAACTGTTTACCTTCTCTTAAACAATGTAACAAAATAAATCTTTTTTTAAAGGAAATTAGATTTTAAAAGAATTTTACTTAAAGAGCTGGAAATTACAGAAAAAAGATTCAAATGGAAATTCTAGAACTGAGAAAATAACTAAAATTAGAACTCCATGCATGAGTTTATGAAAAATTTAGACACATTTGAGGACATGATTAGTAAACTAGAAAATAGGTCTGAAAAAAAATAACTAGATTGAAATCTGAGTGAAAAAGGAAGACAGATACTGGGCTGAGGTGGAGGAGTAAAAGATAGTATATGGGCTATAGACATTGGAATCCTAAAAGAAGAAACAGCAGATGGGACAGAAAATCTTTTAGAAATAATAACTTGTGACAGTCCAGATCACAGATTTAGGAAGCACAACAGATCCCACAGGATAAATACCAAATGAAAAAACCCACATCATGGCTTAGAAACACTGCTCACAAAAACAGACTCTAAATCTGCCAGAGCAAAAGTCTAAAATGGAACAAAATCAACTAGTTGGAAATTTTGCTATTCTTTCTACTTTAGGAAATGCCAAAAATCAGCAGATCAGTTTGACTATATTCTGGGTATATACTATCTGCTCAGTCCACTTTATCTGAGAGAGCTCTCTTCAAACGCAGAGGAGCATCATTGTGCTTGGGTCTCTGAAGGAGCTGGACTGAGATAAATTTTAGTGGTGACTCATTTTTTGCAATCTGTTTTCAGATGCTCTACAGTCCTAGTGCTACCTAGAAACATTTCTGGAAACAGTTTGGGAGGTTCATATCCACCATTATCACTAATACTATTTTTAAAGGATTATTTTATTGTTTTTAACAGACTCAGAGAGAGTCAGAGAGGTGAGGGAGAGGGCAGACTAGTCTTCATAGTTGTACATTATCAGTTTTCAACATGGTGGGTGGGGACTGTGCAGGGCAGGAACTGGGCTAGGGGCCTCCCACATGGGAGGCATACCCCCTCGAGCCAGAGGCTGAACCAGGGGCAAGAACCAAATTGGGGGCCTCCCATATGGGAGGCATACCCCCTCGAGCCAGAGGCTGAACCAGGGGCAAGAAACAAATTGGGGACCTCCTATATGGGAAGCATACTCCATCCAGTTCAGCATATGGGTCTGCATGGGTCAGGGCCTGGATTCAATCCTCAGTCCCTGGTCTGCCAAGCAAGTGCTTAACCCACTGAGCCATCCTGGCTTCCCCACTAATATTATTATATAAATCTGAAATATCTATTCTTTTAAGTGGACAGAGCAAATACCACTTACTCAGAAAAAAATATAAAAAAATAATTCAAAGATGGAATTCATTTGAAAAAAAAAAGAGAGAGAGAGGAGGGGTAATGCTAAAAACGTGAAATGCCCCACACATTTTGCAGTTACTTGAATTGAAGTAAGTACCCAATGGATCTGTGAGCAAACTCAAACTAGGTATGTGACTTAAACATTATTTATTTCTTTATTTTTTTGTTGTAAGGGATGAATCTTCCTAAGTGTATAACTTTATCACTAGCTGATACTATTTGTATTTTAAGTTACAAAGAGAAAATTAATTTCATTATTTAGAAGTTTATGATTTATGCAGGGTATTTGACAATGTTATAACTATTTGTTTAAGGCACTAAAAGGCAGGTCATGGTAACTAAAGTAAATGACAATTCATCATAAAGATACTGATCATTAAAATCTCCAGAATATCTATCTTCTGTACCTAAATGTTCAAACACTTCTACTCTAATTCTTTGTTCATGTACTTCTCTCAGGCAGGAATCCCTTTGCCTTTATCCTTCCCAGCTGAAATAGGGCTCATGCTAGGATCATTAACATTACACTCCATCTTTACTTTGTACCACTAACCCGGAATCAGTCACATATTTTGCAATTCTCTCTTAATATTTTATTTGTACCACCATTCCTTTACTTAGAGTTCTTTTCTATGTTTTTATGCAATTTTTAATTATTGAAATGTCTTTCTTTCACTAATTTATTACCTACTTATTAGTAGATTGTTTTATCCATCTGATGTCCTTTGGAGTTCTGACCTCAAAGGTTAGACTTGGAATGAAGTTCAAAGGATCTAATCTGTTTCAACTTTCCACCCACGACAGGAGTCCCTTGTGTATAACTGACAGATGTTTGTTGATCTGCTTCAACACCTGCAGTGGCAGAAAATACTCTGTATTTTATGGGGCGAATCATTTCACTTTTAGAGGACTTAACCAAAAAGTTTTTCCCGGCATTGTACAAAATCGGCTTCTTTAAGTTCCATTCATTTGTTCTAGTTTTGCCCTGTGAAGCCACATTGGATAAGTTAACTATCTTTCCTAGTTCATAATTGGGCAATTTATTTCTAAGTGCAAAACATTATGTTTTCTTCTGTGAAATTATATTATTTTAGGCACATAGTTCCACTCTGCAGATAATTGTATTTCTTCTAGCTTCCAAGCCACATTGTAATTCCACTCAGTATTAGCTTTATAACCCATGGACAGGCTTTGAATCTTGCAGTTCTAATACCAGAAGGAAAAACCTCATTTATAATAACCTGACTTGAAAGCAAACCTCTTGATTGATTGTGCTCACAGAGTTATAGAAATGAATAAGATGATGTCTTTGTCACTGGAAAGGTCTCCTTTTATTAAACAAATGGCTTGTGCTCCAGGGGAATGGAAAATAAATGTCAATGCAGAGTTAAAATCCTTTATTTTGAAAAGAGAAAGCATTGATCATCTGCACTCTTTTGTTATGACTTTATTGCATTATGTATTGTTACTATTTCAAATTAATCTTCAGACAGCCGAATGAGAAGAGCATTGTACCATCATTAACTATCTGCCGCCTTAAACTGTTAGGCCATATCAAAAATTGAAACATAGCTGGGTCTAATAGTTATTATTAATGGTAATGTATCGATTGCAAAGGTAAAACCAAAAAGTTTGAAGAGTTTGAGATCTAAATATTAAAGGAAAATACCAATTTATTTTATAAAGCAAAATGTGATATTTTGCATCACTGTATATTCTAAGAAAAAATGTATCCACTACCCTCCACTGCACACCACCCTGACCCCTCCTTGCCTGCACCAGGGTGACAATATTCATGCTAAGGGTGAGAGGTGAATAATCTGTGACTTCTGAATAATGATAACAGTTCTAAATTCTGAATGGTAAATTTGCTATAGGCCAGTAAGTGCTATCTAAAACTGATGGGTGGGGAGAACATCCTTAAGAGATGAGACATCAGCCATAGCTGGAATACCAGGCTGACAGTTACTTTCTTTCAGTACTTCAAAAATCTTGCTCCACCAGCTTCTGCTTGCCTTATCTCATACAATTAAAGTAATTTGTCTTAATCCTTACCTCCTTTCCTCTGCATACAATGTACCTTTTTTTACCTCTGGCTTTTCTTTTCAGACTTTCTCTTTACCACTGGTTTTAATCAATTTTATGATTATTTTGGCCCTTGGTTTAATTTGATTTAATTTTATTCATGTTTCTGGTGCTTGAGATTTGTAAAGCTTCTTGAATCTATGGGTTTATGGTTTTCATCAAATTTTAAAAATTTTCAGTCATTATTTCCTCAATTTTCCTTCTGCCCCCTCCTTTCCTTTGAAGACTCCAATTGCATATGTATATGGCCTCTTAAAGATGTCCTACAGTTGATTTATATGCTTTTCCTTTTTTATTTTTTAGTCTCTTTCTCCGTGTGTTTTATTTTGGATAGTTTCTATTTTAACATCTTCAATTTTATTAATCTTTTCTTCAGTATTATCTAACCTGTAATTTATCTCACTCAGTAAATTTTTCATCTTGGACATTGTCATTTTCATCTTTAAATGTTTTATATGGGTCTTTTGTAAATGTCTTTTCTATCCCTTCATTTGATATGTTCAATAATTCTTCCACCTTCATGAACTTCTGGAATATAACATTTTAATCTTTTTATTAGGGATGTCAGGATGGCTCGGTGTGTTGAATGCTCGCTTTGGTGCCCCAGGGTCCAAGGATCGAGTCCTGGTCCAGAACCTGGCCCATGCGGACCCATATGCTGAACTGGGGTGTGGCCCCCAGTTTGGTTCTTGCTGGGGCAACCTTCTCATGTAGGAGACCCTCGGTTCAGCCTCTGCCCACCTGTGTGGAAAAAAATCATGTCAAAAACTGATGACGTATAACTATGGAGACTGCTCTGGGCCCTCCCCTTTCTCTCTGTCTCTCTCTGTCTCTGTCTCTCTGTCAAAAACAATAAAATAAATCTTAAAAAAAAATCTTTTCATCTACTATTCCTACCATCTATACCTACTAATTCCATCATCAGTATCAATGGTCAGATCATTGATTGATTTTTCTCTTTATTACATTTTAGGAGTATTTCCCTGTTTCTTTTCATGCTTGGTAGCTTTCTACTGGGTGCCATTAACTTTGAATTTTGCATTACTTAGTGCTGAATTTTTTTTTTTCTACAAATATTATACTTTGTTTAGTGATGCAGTTAAGGTACTTAGAAACAGTTTGATTCTTACACATTATTCCTATAAGATTTGTTATGTGGTACCAGAGCTGCATTTAGTTTAATATTAACTCCCTGTTACCGTCCCCCCCCCCCCCCCATTGAGTAAAGATAACCAATGCCCCACGAACTATGAGGTTTTCCACTTGGCTTTTAAAACAAATATTGCCTTAGCTATGTGAATGTTAATTCTTTAGAATGAGTTTTCTATGGAACTAGATAGATTCCATAGCCACATGCACTGATCAGTCCTCAGTTGAATATTGCAGAGGCAAATTTTGTAATAAACCTGAGTTCACTCTAAGTGCCATCTTTCACTCCTCTCCTGTCCTCTCCTCTTCTCTTCTCTCTTCTCCTCTTTTCTCCTCATTATTCTGCTCTGTGATCTCTACCTTCCTTGTATTTTAAAAACTACAGGCTCCATCCCCTCAACTCAAGTTGTCCAGCAGGTTTTGTGTATGTTCCATCTTCCTGTACTCTAGCTATGTTTTATCAATTTTCTTTTTAGTTGTTTGAAACATATGGGTAGATCCTTTCCCTTACTCCATTCTCATTAGAAGCTGAAGTTGCAGATGGTTTTATTTTCATATCTTTGCTTTTCTTTATTTTTCTAGTTTCTTTAAAATAGTACACACATACATATAAAACTTGTGATAAATAGTTGTAACTCATTTTAATAAAATAGACAGTATAGTGTTAAATAAGTTATTAGGTATTTAATAATACTAACATCACTAACATATTTTTTTAAGATTTATTTTATTGTTTTTAACAAAAAGAGACAGATACAGAAAAAGACAGAGAGAAGGGCGGGGGGGTCCAGAGCAGTCTCCACAGTTGTACATCATCAGTTTTTGACATGGTTTCATTCCACACAGGTGGGTGGGGGCCACACACAGAAGGAACTGGGCTGGGGGACTCCCGAATGGGAGACATGCCCCCTCAAGCCAGGGGCTGAACCAGGGGGTAAGAACTGAACTGGGGGTCTCCCACATGGGAAGCACACCCCAGTTCAGCATATGGGTCCACACGGGCCAGGACTGGGACTCAATCCTCGTCCCCAGGGCTGCAAAGTGAGTGCTCAACCTGCTGAGCCATCCCGGCTTCCCCAATCATCACTAATATCTAATAAATAGTTACATAGTTTTCAACTTCTTTATCAACATCCAAATTATATCAGATAGATTTCCCCTAAGGAAAAAATTATAAGCACATAAATTTAGGAGAAAACAAAATGGAATGACCTCTTTTGAGAAGAAAGATGTGTTACTCTTTAGATGTATGAAAACCTCTTAAATAAACCCTAAAATATTAAAATGGTACCTATGAGAATAACATTTACTTGGCTTTAAATATAAATTACCAAACATTTTCCTTATTCTAGGTTCCAATGTACTCCTCAATTTTTTTTTATAAAACCTTTTAGTTCCCATTTACAGATGTTTCTTCCATGACCAAACAGCTAATCAGAATTCCAAGGCCCAAATGCTCCACTTTGGATAACATCTTACATTTTCCTCAAACTTGGAAATTCATCACACTACTAAGAACTAGTTTCTACATCTGTGACTTTGGCTTTTATGATCTCCTTGGGTGGCTCATTTGTTCCTGGCAATTCTAAACCTCAAATTATGAAACAATTTCTCTGAAAAAGGTATTAGAGACTTTTAACTATTTTCTTGCTTTGGGTATTTTAGGGGCAAAAAGAAAAGACCACAGTATTTTCAAAATTTTAGCTTATCCTTTCCATAATATCCAGCCCAATCAGATATGACAGAGTACTGGTGCTAGGAATATGTCCCATGCAGCCTTTCCTTTTAAGTAAGGTAAAGATTGCTTACTCAATTAGTTAAAACTTCTGGGTGGTCTTAAAAAAAAAAGCTCTGTGAATAAAGTAGTGAACGAGTTAGACTGTAAATATAAAATAACCGCCCTTTAACTTTGAAGCTAATAAAGAATAAATAACAATTTAATGTTTTTATTTATTCATACAAAATTTCTTATCTCTGGATAAGAGAAAAAATTTTATATAAATCCAATGGAAAACTATTATTATAAACAGATGTTTATATATTTGGACTTAGAATTAGCCTTTTAATTAATTGAGAGAGAGAGAAAAAGGAGAGAGTGTGTGTGTGTGTGTGTGTAAACTACTTGGTTTGCTTATTTTTATATGTAAATAAGTTCATACACACTACATTATATATTAAAATCAGTGTATAATAAATTTAAAATATCTGGATGTATGTAGTAAATAAATAACTCTCAATTTCTAAGAAAATTAGCGGTTCTATAGCCTTATTTCACGCATGTAATTCTTTCAAGTCTGAAATCACCCCTATGTATTATTTCAATATTATCCCCAGCATTACAGTTTGTCCTAGGCAAACTACTAAGGTAGTTGAAGTTGCTTTTGTGTGTACTACCTTCTCTTCCAGAAACTCCTTTTTCCCTTTGATTCTTCTTGGCTCGTCAGTATTTGAGCTGTGAGGTCTATCACTACCCATAGAAATATCAATTTATGTAGCTATGCCCCCCAGAGAGAGGCATAGGGCAGGCTGACAGCATTTATAGTCTTCGTTACTCAGATACCCATAACTGATTTTTATTACTACATTGGCTGTGCCTATCTAATAGCTTGACAGTGAAGACAATCACCATTTAGATTTTTAGAATGTCCAATTTTGGCCTTGACTACAACCCTCTACACCCACCCACCCCAAAATAGTCAAAATAGTTCTGTCATGAAAAAAGAAAATCTTCTACAATCAGGGGCCAATAATTGGGATGATTGGCTAGTGGACTGAGGAAATTTAAATAAGATAGACTATTCTCCTATTATAGAGTTTGCAAATCCCCCGGGCAAGCTCACTCTAAATGGCATTTTTGGCTGTATAAATACAGTGTCTGTACGAAGAACTGTACCTAAGTCTGAATACAGAACATTGACTAAAGTCCCTCATGGTGCTGGTCTGCTTCATCAGCTATTGGCCAAATGGGCATTAGTTGGCAAATTAATATGGTCATGGCCTTTAGTTTAGTTTTCTTGGCTTATGACTTTATTAGTGGAATTATTAGTATCTATTTCTCACTGTACATAAGCAAAAACTGATAGAAATGTCTTCCTCTGTTCACTATTTCCACGAATGTATCAATTTTAGTATTATTGTCTTAGTCCAACTTAACGTCTCCCATTTAATCAGCTTTCCTCAAATACCCATTATACAAAGTTAAAAAAAAAGACTCAAAGCTGCATTTGGCAAATAGTATTCTAGGAAATTATCCAAAATCATGGGTACCCACAAAAGAGGTCAACAACCATTTGCTTTCATGTGCATTTAATTATTGGAGAGATTTTGATTTGCCAATTATGCTAATATTTTGAAGCAACTACATTTTACAATTGAGAATAAGGACTTCTTAAAGTGGAGACTGTGCCAATGAGCTCATGCCAGATCCACTGTGGTTTCTGAAACTTGTGAAGAGAACCAAATAAAGAATGGCAAGAACTATGCTGCTACACACAGATAAATGTAGCCTGTGTTTCAGAGCAGGCAGCCAGTGTAGCCAGTGTGATTCAATGGTCATTCGAATGACTTCTTGGACTAAACATTTCTCTTATTGCAAAAAAAGTTTGCTCTGGAAGATAAATCTTTGAATCAAAAGCATTATTACAGAAGCATAATATTACTGGAAGACTGAAAAGAAGTGTTGGTTTTAAGGAAAAGGAGGGTCAGAAAGGAGCTAACACTTGGGTCAGGACAGCAGGACTGAGGCTAGAAGGATAAATCCATGAGTAACTAAAATGTTCTAAAGAGCAAAAGAAAGAATAGAAACAACAGAAAGGAATGGAGGAATATGAAAGCAAATTTACTTTGTCCCATTTGTCCTACTTTGAGGCCTAGATATTCTTGTCTGACCAATATTTGTACCTTCGGGAAACCAGAGGGGTTAAAAAAACCTTTTGGTGTTTCAGTTGAAGAGGAGTTAATTGGGAATATTTTATATAAACACATTTCCACAATTTAGATATTCTAGCATCAAAGAGCACAAATAAAAAGTTAATCAATCCTCCTGATGCTTCCTCTCTTTTTTTCTTTCCACTATGTAGATTAAAGTATAGGATTTCCAAGGCCTTAAAATTGACATACATAACTTGAAAAATAGTCGAGAGGATATTATTCTTCCAGCCTATGTGCTGGCGGTTCAAGGACTGATAATAAAACGTGGGTGTTGCTCTGACAAAGGAAGCTGCACTCTAGTTTGGAGAAATTGAGTGTCAAATCATATTAAAATGATGCCGAATGCAATCCTCCAGGATTTGGACCCCATAATGGTGAAAGATACTTGGGGATATGGTTTGCATTTTAAAGATTTATTTTTATTGGTTTTTGACAGATGGAGAGACAGAGAGAAGGAGGAGGGCCCAGAGCAGTCTCCACAGTTGACAGCATTAGTTTTCCATATAGTTTCACTCCACAGGTGGGCGCGGGGCTGCACAGGGCAGGAACTGGGCCAGGAGCCTCCTGCATAGGCCCCGGTGAGAACTGAACTGGGGGCACATCCCAGTTCAGCATATGGGTCTACATGGGCCGGGGCCAGGATTCGATACTCAGGTTCCAGGGCTGCAAAGCGGGCTCTTAACCTGCTGAGCCATCCCAGCTTCCCCTGGTTTGCATTTTATATACTTGCCTTTATAATATTGTTCAATAAATGCTTTGAATATGAAATGAGTAATCTCTATTTAGTTTGCCTAGGCATACGACTAAACAAAAATTTGTGCTTTTGATAAAAGGGTATTTTGCAAGACCTTCATAAACTATCACTAAAAATGCAAATTGTGGTCAAGAGGTTTCTAATTGAGGGTTGTGCTTTTCTTAATAATAGAAACAGTAGAGGAATTATTAGACCATTCACCATATACTAAGACATTATTTGCCAAATGTGCAGTTTTTAGAAATTGATTTTGACTAGATCAGATCACTGAAGTTAATGATTCAATGAGATCATTGTCTTTTCCTCTTTTCCTGTGATTTTCTTTTTTTCTTGTTTTTTAAAGTGGCCTTTTATATACCAGTTTTTTGTACACATTTTATTGTTTTATGTACATTTCCTCTTTTTTTCTATGCCAAAATATCTTCCACTCTAAGTACCTTTCCAATAGCCAACTTAAGCTATTAATTTTATTATTATTAATTACTATCATTAATACAATGGAACTTTCACAAAATGAAAATCTCCCCTTGAATTCAGGGGAAAAACACCCTATAGATGTAGAGAAAATAAACTTGTCTTGCTCTTGAACTTTCAAAAATGTAAATGGTCTTCTTTTGCTTGGTGTTGCTTTGCACCCTGCCTGCTTTACCATCTTCTGCCACTTTTTGGCCCAGCACTGTAGAATCAGGAAGCTTTGTAAAGTTCACTTGCTAATTGTATCTCAAATGGCAGGAGTGAGTGGGAGATGGGATTTATGCTGTCTTTTCATTGGATTTGATGCATTGCGTTTTCAGTCAGCCTTAGCAGAGTGAAGAGGTGACATAGTTACCTCTGAATTCATTCATTGCTAAAAATTACCATATAAAGTTCAAGGACATTGAGCTATTACCAATTCAAATAGGAATTAAAGTATGTAAATTTCACTATCTTTGTCTCTCATCCAAACCAAGGAAGGTTTCCAGAAGCCTAGTAGGAAAAAGACAAGAAGAGTTAGTAAAAGCCTCACTAAAGAAACTGACTATATTTGGCATTCTAGTCTTGTTCCTTCTTCTACCTTTTTACCACTAGAAACAACCGCCTCTTTGTTTTACCTGTCATGCCTTTCCCTTTTTAAGACAGAGGTCAAATAACCATACAAAGAGTGGATCAAAGGACAGGATCCTTAAACGAATTTAAAATTATCAAGTAGATGGAAATGAGATTGATAATTTTGCTTGAGTCTTGTTCTTTCCTTGTTACACACCACCCCCCACCCTCCATTTGAATACATTTTACATCTCTAATTTTTTTTGACTCTGCATTGGTGGAAGCACAATTTCAAACACTCTCCAGAGTACGAGGATAAAGAAATGAATTTGGAAAACGCTGATGAAAAATCAGTCCCACCACTAAACCTCCGATGATTTGCACTTTGTTTGTGAGAGTATTTGATCAATAAGATGGCAGAATTGATGATGGAGGTAGAGGGCAATGAGGGCCCCTATAAGTGCCTTACAATTTTTTCTCCTTTATGTTCTACAAATAGACTTCAAGAACTTGTGTGGAAACATTTTCAGAAAGGTGTCAGCAGTCATATACTCTTGGCCAAGAGTGGTCCTTTTCTGTCAGAGACGATTATGCTTTTCAAATGAGCAGCAAATTGCAAGTTTGCCCATGACATGTTGAGGTTGAGGCAGGCCAGAAAGAGTCATAGCAATCGACACAGAAAATGGAGTAAAAGAGTTACTCCAGTGACTACTTTCATTAACTCATGTTCTCCCTTGCATCAGCTGTGTTTGGAACCACAGAAATGCCGATCTCCTTTATTCATTCATTAAAAACTCGAGAGATACCAGAACTATAAAGACTAACCCAATACTGTTTTTGTCCTCAGGTGGTTAAAACTTGTGTAACATTAGCATGAAATGAAACACTTTTAGGTGCTTCATTAACCATTTGAAAATTATGTGATTGTTTTGTGTATTTGTATGAAATGTGATGATTGCTTCAATAGGTAAACTGTGTATATGTTTGTGGTATGTCTAATACCTAGAGAGCCAACAGCATATGGTTGTGGGGGCTGGACACGTTGGGTTGCTGCTGTTTATTCTGCAGTACACAGTTCGAAGTAGAACCCTTGTGCTCCTACTCAGTGCCAGAGGATAGTGTGGTGAGCACAGTTTCTACCCTCTGGGAGTCTGCATTTCAATAGTTAATATATCCATGCAGTGGGCTGGATTCTGCTCTCAAATCCCAAGGAAATATTCCCAGAACCATGTTAGAGTATGTGGCTTGTCAGTCTTTTGATGTAACCTGATATGAAAATGTATTAAATTCTTGATGTGTTCCATGATTATGCTGATCATTGTAATTTCTGTGTTAACAATATATATGTTCATCTCGCCTATCTGAAGCTATGAGTGAGAATTCAATATTAAAAGTTAACCTGTTACATTTTGAAATTTTATATCTTATTTTTGTAAAAATTTGGAAATCTTGTTAAAGTTAGTTATGCACACATTTTCCTTAGGAAACAGAGTATACATGACATGATTAAGAAAATTCTCTTTGTAATGTACTCAAACACAGTTATAGTCTTAGGGTATGACTATAAAATAAGGTATGTAACTTGAGGTAGTGGTGGTGGCACTTTGTTTAGAACTGCTAACATCAGAAAAATTGCAAATAAACATGATAAGCAAGGCCTTCTCTTGTCCCTGCCTCTGCCTGCCTGTCCAGCCTCGTCTCTAGGCAGTTGTTCTGATCATCCTACTCTGCAATCACGTGGAGCTACATGTGGTCAAAGGAGCAGCCCAAGCCCTCTCGCTGCTCATTTCCATTGCATGTGCTACTGTAATGGACAGCACTATCCTTCCCCTCATCTCTCTCCTTCTTGTTTTGCAGATCCAGCTGAGATTCATCTTCTGTGTGAAATTATTTCTATCCCCTCCCATGCTGGGTTAGCTGCCTATTAAGGATGCTGCTTTGCACAATTCCAAGGGGGTGCCATTCCCATTGCAAACTAGGGAGCTACTCCTTTTTCTCCATTAGTATCCTGACTATGCCTTTGTACCCTTCACACCCTGCTCTGTTCTGTGGCTTCACAGCCTCCCTGAAGGGTGACTGCTTTGAGATCTGAAACCAAGCTTTATTTCTGCTTCCCTGACATAAGTGGTTATCAGTGGAGAAGTACCGTACTTGAATTGTGGCTTTCTATGACCCAGCACATAATTTAGGCTGAGTTATTTCTTCCTGGATTGCTTCAGATTGTTCATTTAACCTGTCTAGTGTGTTTGTTTGTTTGCTTCTCTACTGCGATAGCTGTCGTCAAGTTGTCTCATTTCCTATGGCTTGCTACTGGCCACGTTTTGAGGTGTCCATTCACACCAAAGAAGGTGCTCCTCTGCTCTTCCCAGAGGCACATTTTCTTTCTCTTCCCTTGCCCCTCTCTTCCTCATCTGCTTTTTCTCCTTCTCCCTCTCTTCTTCTTCTCACCAGTTCCCTGTTCCACTCCTGCTCCTGCTCCTTCTTACTCTTTTTTTCTTTTCTGCTTGCTTCTTGGTGGTAAGGGCTTTTGCCTTTTAAACAACTGCCTACAAATGCGTCCTTTCTTTAGAAGCCAATCTCTAAATCAGCCACTGACATTATATTTTCCATGTATTTTATATCTTTAGTGGTTCTCTCAGCATTTGCAGTATTGTGTGCACTACATGTTATTCTTATATGCAGCTATTACCAGATTCTGAGGGTGTTGACTGACAGTTGTGAATGTGAGGTTTGCCTTCCATTTTTGGATAGCAGTTCCTTTTCTAGAGTCATACAATGTCACCATTTCCCCTGCTGTCTAAGTATTATAGTCTCAGAATTCCATTTTATCCCTTAAATATAAGTACATCTATGTACCTGCTAAAATAAACAATGACAAAGAGTTTATTCCAAGATCATTAGTACACTAAGAATCTTCAACTGTCATTCTGATGAGAATTTTAGTCTTTTATGTAATTGTTCATGGAATGAACATGTCTTTATTATGGAACATGTCTTTATTATGTCCAAATATTATGGAAGGAAGAAATTTTTTTTTAGGGTTGCTTCTTTCCTCTTAACATTGACAAGATTCAACCAGTAAGCCTGTCACCTCTCTACTGCTTTTACTATCGAACCTTGAGGCTCCATAATACTTTACAAAAATCATGGTCAAGTTTGAAATAGAAAATATCCTGGAGAACTTTGTATTGGAAACTCTAATGGTGAAAATATGGAGCCAGGATGAAAGAGAGTATGTGGAAAGAAGGGGGTGGTAATTTTATGATATTTAAGACATTGAAAAACCTTTGACATTTACATATACCTACTCTCCCTATTTCTTGGGATAATACTGCACATTTTTAGTATTAGAATCATAAATGATTATTTAGTTCTGAGTCAATGGCAAGCTTAATACTTATGTAACATAAACATTTTAAATGGCATTGTTCTTTACAAAAGAGAATTGCAACTTATATAGTTATTTTTGGAGTCTAGAGTAGTCAGTTCTAACTGACGAAGCTTCAGTTCCTATAACAAAGACTGCTTAAATAATGTTGTTTTCAGAAGGGACAAATTCCTCAGCTAAAGAACATGTAAACTAGGCTTATGGGTATTTTGTTTTAAAGGCTAAAACTTTCAAACATTACTATAATTTAAAAACACCTAAAGATAAATTCTTGTGTTCTATCTTGCATCACAAAACCAATTTGGAAGCTCACCTTGATGAGCTTCACTGTCAATATATGCCAAGTTAATTGGAGATTATTGTATTCTCCTTTTTGTATGCTGTATAAACACAGTCTTTTAAGCTGGGACAGGCTTTGTCACTCAGAAGCCAATGAACTGAATTCTGATGACATCATGCTTTGACGTAGGGTAGTATATGGACCAATAGTAAACCTGCATTAGAGTCTTGGAAGATATCTTTAAAGTAACATCCAAAAGATGTGGGTACTGCATCAGGCAGAGAAGAGAGAGAAGTTTCTGCTGCTAAAGATCATTAATGGATTTATTTTTGTTTTTAAAATGACTTGGTATAATCAGATACCTTAGGAAATCATCGATCATAAAACTCTATTGTATTTAGTAACAAATCAGAATGACATACATTTAAAATCTTTGTACACCTTCTCAGAGTTTGACCACTGCTTAGAACATATGTGGGTTACCTGATTCTTGTTTGTCAACTAGGTGAGAATTACATGTGGGATGCAGTGGTGAGCTTAGAGCTGGATTTTGAATTATGTAGAAAACATGTTACTGCTGAATTTGTGATCCCAGCAAAGCTGTCTTGTAGACGACTTGCAGTTGTATTTTTAGTTCCAGTGTTAATATAATGTTTAATTGGCAGCTGTTGAAATTTAGAACTTCGTAAGAAATGCTAAAATTTTAAATTAAATTGTATTTTAAAATATTGCTTTGCTAGCTCAATTAGAAGTACTTTCGAAAGTAATTTAGTTGAAAGTGATGTTATGATTAGTTTTCTAGCCATATAAACCTTACTTACAGATATTTTATTTTAAAATGGTTGTTTCAAATTATAAAGCCTGAAACTAAGAGGTTTGTATTCATTTAGTTATGTGCTATAGAAAGCAGTCCTAGTACCGGTTAATTTCATTCATATTTTCACTTTAGGACATAAAAAGAGTTATTATTCCCATGATTTTAAAATGATATAAAAGAGAAACAAAAAATGGAAGTTTTTTAACTTCCTTTGTTTTTGGATTTGTTGTTAGATAAAAAACAATGAGATAGCTATCCAAGTTCTTAATATTCTTTTATACACAAGTATATTCATTCTTTTATAATGTTTCAGAAAAAATAAAATGGTTTATTATACATCATTGGCTAAAAGGGCCTTCCAATCTCTTTTAAATTCCTGCGTTTAAGTTCTATTTGAATTGCAACTAGAAAATATATGTAACTTTGTAGAGTTCTTAATATAGTGCCCAATTTCTTGTCAGTGTTCAGAAATCATTTACTGTCACTAATAGTGAAAATTAGTTACTTGATTTCATACATTAAGGAAAAGTATTTTTAAAGTCTAATTTTATATTATTTTATATGATGCATTATCATTGATGCTACTGAATTATTTGATCAAGAAATAATGAATTTATATGATAAGGTCTTTCCTATATAAGCATGCCTAGTACACATACTCTCTCAAATGTTTTGCTAGCATTTTCTACTTTGCTTCTTTGTGGAACTTATTGTAGGCCAGAAACAAAGGGAATTTTATTGAAATTTTTATTTTAGTTAAAATTACATACAGCATGTTTACTTAGTGTTCTCATAATTAAATCACTATTCCCATGCCAATACACCATGGCAGCATGTAGCACATTAGAAACTGAGATATCCTAAGAATTGGCAGCATTGCTAATTTATATTTGATAGATTTAGTCATCTTTTAAGAAAAGTTCATGTGATTATTTGATTTTTAATGATTTTCTTTATATGTAATGACAGAAAAATGGAAGTTTTCTTTTTTATTTCATGAAGGATGCATTCTTAAAAACAAAGCAATGTAATATTCATATTGGTTATAGTCTAAATTTTAGTGCTCTAGGTAAAAATGGGATTTTTAGAGCAGGAAAGTAAGATAAGTTTTCCAAAGATAAATAGAAGGGAAAATTATTTTTCTTTCAATATCATCACCATCATCAAAATGTATTGCTTAACATGTATTTATTGACTTCCTCTACTAATAACTGTTTAAGAAACAGACTGTTAATTATCAAAGACACATTCCCATTTGACACTAAAAGCTTAGAAATCTCATGTAACTGAACCACTTTTTAGTAGATAGTGAGAACATCTGCACGTAGTATAGAGAGAGCTCACATAAACATGCCAAAGCCATTGTAGCAACTTCTAGTACACTCTAAGGGCTTTGGGACTATAAATTTCCTTGTCCATCTATCATACCAATTTTTTTTCTATTCCAACAGAATTATACAGAGAATTTGGACTAGAATATTGGAATATATTCACAGCAAACCTGGAATTTCCTCTGAATGCCCTGGGAAAACAGTCTTAGTGACTACCCATGTAAATACACAGGAGAAATGACATTTTTAGGTATATCTTGTCAGAATAAATTAGTATTTGTTTATATACACACCATCCTACCCAGATGATATGGCTATATGTGAGAAAGGTACTAACAACACAGAGTTACAAGAAAGTCCATTTTTACATTAGTTTTAACTTATATTTTTTGCTTCCTATCATATGAGTAGGTTTTGACAACTACCTGTCCACTACTATTATTCCATTTGAAGAGATTTCTGGCTGAAGAGGACATATCACAGGGTTGAAGAGGCATAGTTTACTCTGCCTATGTTCTTAGTAGTGGAAAATTGAGTCAAATAAGATGTAAAATAAATATGCAATACTATATCTGTAAATCCCATTCCCAACCTCAATATGAACTGGGTTGGAGAATACAACTTCAACTGAAGGTATTGTTTGCAAATAAATATTGAATGAAATACTTAAAACTCTTAAGCATCAATTAATGGGTAGGACTTCACATAGTTTATAATCTAGGAGTGTTAAAATGCTGTTGTAAGTACTTCATTCATTTATTTGTTTATCAATGCCAGACTCTTAGTTACTCAAAAACAGGAAAAGATCTGCTAATCCATGGAATTATTAGTATGCATGTGCACTGCTTCCCGGCACACATCCTAGCTATTCAAAAAAAGAAAACAGAACAAAAAGCATTGAGGAACCCTTTCATAAAGCCAGTTTAGGAGCAATCTAACCCCCTGTTTCAAGAATTCTCTAAAGCAGGTCAATGGGCAGCTTTAGCAAATGTCCTTGGATGTAAGTGACATGTAGCAGAGTTTGTCTCACACACGATCAGTATTCTCTAAGAGAGACTGGGTGAACTATAACCAGCCAAGTGTAATAAGTGAATCAAACTGCTACTTACACATTCATTATTGTTATAGCATCCCTATAAAAATCCATGAATTTTTTGCTGAGGAAGACAGTCCTAACATGCAGTGTAAGATAGAGGGCCTGATAACACCAGTTTAAAAAAAGTAATAATAACAATAATAATAAAAACAACTAATGTCTGTAAGGGTTTGACATTTGTCATCAACTATTCCAACTGAGGGATAAAAAACTTGAACCTAAAGCAATTGAATGACTTCTCCCAGGGCCCACAACTATGAAGTGGTACAGCAAGAAATGAAGCAAAACTTTGCCTTTCCTCCATGACACCCATACCCTATCTCCCCATCTCTCCAGGACAGCCCCAGTTTCCATGCCACTGTTTCCCATACAGTTATCAGTCTCTTCTGTTCCCTCTGTGCCTGGGTTCAGATAATAAATCACATGTTCATGTCAAGTATCAAATAATGTAATAAATATAACAAAATGTAGGAAAAAGAGAAGAGAAAAACAAGAGTAGATGAGTAAGATTTTCAGGTAATGAATAAAAGCATAGAAATACAAAAGAAAAACAAGAGAAAAAAAGGATGGAAAATTAAGGTAGGGAAATGAAAAGGAAATAGGTTGATTTCAACATGTGGAGGAGGAAGAGAAAAAGAAATGACTCATCCATTATGAAATACAGCTTGTTATGACAGTCATGGGGATCCCAGATCCAATGCTCATGTTTTATCTATATGGCATGAATCCAAGACATGTTGATGTTCCTAAGACATTTAATCAGGAAAGGAACCACAAGTAAATAGTGGGAATATCCACACAAAAAAAGTGATAGTCAATGAAGTGGTCATTTAGATAAGCTCATTTTCTTTTCAGTAATTATTTTTGTTTCAATTTCAACTGACATGCAGTGTTGTATGGTTTGGGGTATACAACATGGTAATTGGACATTTGTGTGATTTGTGAGTGATCACCCGGATGGATCAGTGCCCATGACATCATGCATGGTTGTTTCAGTAGTGTTGAATGTATTCCTTGTGCTGTGCTTTGCATCTCCATGACTTCATGAGATTTAGTATCTTTTTAGTAAATGGTAAAACTTATAAGAAAAGAAAATAAAGTGGTCATTTTAAAATGATTTGCTCTAAACCTAAGCAGTTTCTGTCCAAGTGGCTAAGGTGTACTTATGTCTTTCTTTAGCAATAACCATAGGCCGTATAACATATTTTGTTCTTAGAAAAGCTACCTTTTTGGATGTGGAAATTATAATTTGGTATTCATTTTCTTGTGGCTTTTCATTTCCTCAAACTTAGAGAAATGTGCCAAGTATTTCATTTATTATCTCTTTACTACTTTCTTTTATTTTTTAGTGGCTTCTACTTCCTCTTTATCTACCTCACTCAATATCTCCTTTATAGTTTCATCTCTTTTTCACTCCATTCTTACCCACTTTCCACCCATTGACAGTGAGTCTGTAAGGGAAACCACTTGTTTTCAGAGAAGAGCAATGGGCTCTGAGCTAATGATGCTTTGAGGCCACTTCACCATCAGATCTGCTGGGATTGTCCAAAATCCAGCGACAGTCTTAAGTTTCCAAGAATATTTTGGTAATGTGACAGTTATCCCAAACTTACAGAAAATAAATTATGGCAAATAATCTTTTTTAATGCCAAATACATTTTTCAATTATTAAGCATTTTGGATAGGAATCATTCCAAACTGAATCTGTCATTTTCTGACTTTTTAAATTTATAAACATAGCAGCATTATAAAAAGTTGGTAAAATAAAAGAAAAATATACATCTCCCTGATATTTTAAGAAAATAACTAATATTTTATGTGTGTTCCTTGCCAATGTTTTAATGTCTCACACACACACACACACACACACACACACATACACACACACTTATACTCACACACATACCCACTGTAGGATAAAAGAAAAATGAGGAGACATAGAGAAGGAAAATGAACATAGGCACAATATTATTTGCAGGGGTTAAAGGACTCTGAAACTCGACCACAAACGAAGAACACCTGGTAATCTTAAAGGCTTAGAGCAGTGGTCCCCAAATTTGAGTCTATGTTGGACTCACCTGGGAGAGGTGAAGTGCTTGTTATCCATGCCCAGTTCCCAGTTTCTAATTCAGGAACCTAGGGTGAGGCCTAAGAATTTGCTTTTCTAACAAGTTCTGGTGCTGCTTCTACTGATTCTCTCTAAGCCCCATACTTTGTTTCAGCTCCTTCACTCATTTCAAACAGAACTCTCCTGCCTCTGAGACAGAGATATCTTGAGTTTGCTGTTTTTCTTACATTGACCCAGAAAAATTAATCAAGTTTGGGCTGCGCTATGCCAACTTGATAACAATAATTTGTCTAGGTTTTTTGTTTGTTTACCTGTTTTTACTTTTTCGAAAACCTTCTTCACCCTGGGGAGACTTTATTATTATTATTATTATTATTATTATTATTATTATTATTATTATTATTGTTGTTGTTGTTTTATAATTGAAGAAATTGAGACCTTCTATAGTGGATATGAGTCCTCCTGCAGAACTTAGTTTTTCTTGCTTCTGATTTAGGGCTTCTTCCAGATTATCAGGAGGCCAAAAAATCATGCCGAAAGGAAGGAAGCAATAGACTTACTGTGGCCAGATTAGAAGGACACCATGACTTCTATGGCTGGGCATCAATTTCAGGGCAGCATAAATGCCCTTCAGCTCTTCAGTAGCTTGCACTCTGATAGAACATTTCAGGAACACAGGGAGATCACTACATTCACTTCAAATGTATATGGACTACTGTAACTCCCTAAGAGGAGTTATTGTAATAGAGTTGAACTAAGATTTTTTTTTTCTTTCAATAATGGCTTCTTTCTTGAGCATTGGATATATTCTAAGCAGTTCTGTGTTCTTCCCCATTGTATGCAGCATATCCTAGGACTTAGGTAAAGATCCAGTTGTTCTTTGCACAGTGAACAATTCAAATGCATCATTCATCTGAGTTCTTTAGTCATCATTTGGGCCCATGGTCTGACTTCTAAATTTTATCTGTAGAATTAAAACAGAAAAAAAAAAAAAGCCAACCAACAATAATAAAATACTTGATGAGGTAGCATAAAGTTGCCATTAAAAAAATAATTTGCAAAGTAAGGATAAAGTAACCTATACTTTGGAAAGTCTAAAATTTAGAATCCCATGAAATAAAGGCCACTCTAACAACAAACAGTTAAAAAAAAAAAAGTTACTTCAGAAAAAAGAACAATTTTTAATTGGATTAATTTAACCTAATGAAACAGTACATTTTTCACTTCTTGTTTTTTCCATTTCACTGAACCACTGACCAACTTTTTTGAAACACTGATCTGTATACACCCTCTTCTTCCTGCAACTAGATCAGACTTAAAAGGTATCAAGGAAAAGATTTAATCTATTTTAAATTAATTCTGTCAAATGAGATTTTATGGTTTGAAATTCTGTGGTTTCTTTACTCATTTAATTTCTAGCAACCTTTGTGTTGATCCTCATGATTTTTAAACTAAATTTAAAACACTAAATAGAAACCTGGTTTATTTCATTAGGCACTCAATGGAGAAAAATGTCACTCTTCACCATCCTTCATACAATAACACATGTAATCTCTAAACAGCATAAAATCACCCTTCAGTCTTGGATCTTTTAGTCCTTATAACTGGTACTCCCAGGTTCAATTTTTCCCTTGACACACCGAAAGTGCTGGGTATGGGGCATACATATGGTGAGCAGAGGGTTCAGGCCGGTCTTGTAAGAACAGAGCTGGGATCAGTGCTGTCTACAACCTGGTGAAGGAGGAATGAGTGGAGGCTTTCCATCTTGTGTGAAGCCTTAAAGGAGTATTGAGAGCTCATTAGAAGAGCAAATGGCATCCCTAGGGTTACACAGGACATCAGTCATGTTGGTAGAGTGCAGTCTTTGGGGTCAGATAGTCCAGTTCCTCAGTTCCTCGCTTTACATGCTGGGGACTTCACTACTCTGACTCCATTTCTAAACTATAAAATGTTTAGTTTAACATATAATACTTACTTCAACTGAGTTCTGATAAATAACCATTAAATGGGTGAAGCTTCAAGGACAGTGCCTACTTAGCATGAAATAGTGCCTCAGGGAACATGTGGCATTAGCTCTCAAGGCACAGAAAAATAGTAT
>PVKE010013057.1:0-37344 GCA_004027555.1 Craseonycteris thonglongyai
AAAAAAAAAAAAAAAAAAAAAGGAAAGAAAGAAACAACTGCTAACTTAACAATCACCATAGTAAATTCATGAGTAATGATTTCTTTCAAATAACGAAGGCAAAAACCTTTTAAAGCATAAATTAACTAATTAGTATCTTATATGCCAGGACAGGTAATAGGCACATTTACACTGACCAGAGATAGCATTTTAAGTGGGACAAAAAAAAAAAAGGGAATATCCCATTTCAGATGCCATGTGTGGTCAGTCTATTCTCACTGGGCTAAATTCAAGGTGTTAGTAGGCTGACCATATGTACCATTTGAAGCACGACCTCACCGTTGCTTTCTGTCCCATTTAACATGTTATGGCTGGTTAGCCTAGGTGTGGTATAATTATTATTTTATTTACAATCTTGCATACCCCTCCTTCCCAGGTAGGTACTATCATGGGGGCATTATAAGACATTAAGGACTGTAGCTCAGAAAAGTTAAGCAATTTACATTAATTAAGAAATATTATTTTAATGGTATCATTCAACAATGCATATTACACTTTAATTTCATTAAAAGAGATAGTGACCATAATTTCACTTTTTGATGATTTAACAAAAGGAATATTTATTATGTTCTTTGTAATACACTAATGCATAAAGAGGAAAGAGACATGCTAGAGGTAAATGCTTTTACCCAGACCACCTCAGCAGCTTTCAGTTTGAAATTCTAATACTTGATCTTTTTCCCTCTCTCAGCTCATTAGCTGTCACCTTGCTTTGCTTTCAAAATATTGACCACTAGCAATAAAATCTATCTTGCCTGAAAATCATATTTCTAATCTTCCATATACTAGGAAATTAGGTAAATATATGCATTGAATTGTTTATCAGAAGCAAGGTAAATAGATCCTGAGTAAGCAAGAAGATAGAGTTCTCCTTTGCCATAAAAACAGGAGGGTTTTGCATTGTTTTGCATACCCTCAGAAGTCCTTCTCTTTACTTCTTACTTAGTTAAGTTTTGCCAAATGTGGTAAGCTGGGTTTTATAGTTCAGCTGAAAACACAACTCTTTTACTTGGTCTTTCTCTCTCCCTCTCTCTCTCATTTGTATTTTGTGCTATTCAGTGAGCATCACAGCTTGTATGCTCATTTAGTCCCAGCGTGGTAAATTTTGTTCATCTTTCTATTTGCCATATACCTAGAACTCAACATGTGTAAATTCTATTAAATTTACAGTGTCCTTTCATCTCTGAACTTTAATGAGAACATCTTAAGAGTCATATAAGGAAACTATATCTCCCACAGCAAAATGGTAATGCCTACTGAATATTAGGTTGCTATGTAACATCTTATTTAATCTGCACAATAAAATGCCAAGGTTGACAATGTTGTTACCATTTTAGAGGTGAGGAGGGTAGGATCAAAGAGGTTAATTCAGTGATTAGCTGATTAGCTTTTGTTACAGGTTATTGTGGCTGTTGAACTTCAGAGTTTAAGATTATTTTTCCTGTGCAAAACTGTATACACATGCATTTTGTACATAGACATGCATGATATAATATATATATATATATATTGCATTTATATTATGTCAGCAGGAATATATGTGTGTGTGTATATATATATGTGTGTGTGTATATATATATGCATGTGTATATATATATATACACATACATATATATATATATAATTTTTAGATAGGTTGGTGGGTAGATAGGTGATGGATGGATGGATGGGTAGATAGATGGTAGATAGATAGATAGATAGATAGATAGATAGATAGATAGATAGATAGATAATAGATAGATAGATAATTATAGCCCTATGTGTAGTCTTGGAGCCAAGCTAAGATCCAGCTTGTCATTTAATAGATTCCCTTTCCAGGATGGCAGAGTATAGAGTGTTGACCATGTGCTTTGAACAGATACTGAATCTTCTAAACCTACCACCTGTGAAAATAGTAAATCAGCCTGGCTTAAAAAACTGTCCTGAATTTCATCCTTAAAGCACAAATGACTGATGATACTACACCTGATCTTAGCCAAAAGGCTGAGAAGCAATAACAAACGACTGATGAGGAGGTAAGAAGAAATGAGAAGGAGGATGATGTTCCAAATTGAATTTTGCTTTGTTAAAAGAAATTCTCTTTTGGAAAACATCATCTTCTTCTCCCCCTCTCCTCACTATGCCTTCCCCCACCTTGTCATCCCATCCCCTACCTGCACACATCTTCATTTCCTGACAGTTTCTCTATGTGTTTTAATCCAGTGACCATTGTTGAGATATAGAGGTGAGTAATGTGAAGAAAAACCTCTAGGCTTGCTATAACCTTAAAGAGAAATGCAATTTCCCAATCAAAATCCCAAGATTTTTCTGCATAGAATCAGATCTGCTTTGTGGAGTGACCAATTAAATGCAAACCCCACGTCTGATGAAGACAAAGTACACCTGCCAACTATCGGCCAAGTCAGGCATCTCCTCTCCAACACTGGTACTGCTCCTTGGTGGAGGCCCTCACCCTCCCTCACCTGAATTATTGCCCTCGTGTCTAATCTGGTTTCCTCAGCTCAGATCTTATGCTTCCTTTGAACCATTCTCAACTTTATTGGTTTCCTAATCTTTTCTGAACACTCAATGCATCAGGTAAAAAAAAAAAAATACATGTAACTCATATGTGTTTACTAATTTAAAATTTAACAGGTACTATTGTGTTTATTATAAAATATTTTTTAAATAGACATTTAAAATAAATAAATATGAATAAACTTAAATTGAAGTTCTACAATTTTTTTTTTCATATCTTAATTCCTCTCCCTCCTTGAAGACCATTCACATACAGTCTTCCAAGTGATCTTGCCAATGTGTTGAAAACCCTTTACTGGAAACTCATAGTCTTCGAAATTATATCTCAGTCTTTAAGATGCTCAGTGTGTCCTTCCATACATGGCACTTAGCATCTGTCAGGCCTTATTTTGGCTTATTCTCTTTTATACTTTAATTTGACATTTTACTAATGCATGATTATTTATGCTTTTTTGAACAAATTATGAAATTACATATACTATCTCTATGTAAAATGATTTCCTATGTATTGAATGTTCTTTCCTCTTCTTCATTAAAAATGTAATTGTAGCATTTAAAACTTAGATGCATCACTCTCTGTAGGAAGCCTTCCCTTAACAGCTCAGCTTCTCTTTATTAACCTCACCCTTTATGAGGTTGGTATTCATCAGGTGAGGAAGTTAATTGACTTGGGTATGAAATAAAATAGCACTTTATGTTGATCACTGTCTTTTTAGTGTTATAACAGATTTCAATACAGAAGTAAATATGTGTATATTTATATATACTGAATATATAAATATTGTATATCCAAAGTACATCATCAATTTTATATATATGAAGGATACGCTGAACTTACATACTTTTATTGTCATTTT
Organism: Craseonycteris thonglongyai; assembly: GCA_004027555.1. Lineage (NCBI taxonomy): Eukaryota > Metazoa > Chordata > Mammalia > Chiroptera > Craseonycteridae > Craseonycteris > Craseonycteris thonglongyai. Next base: position 3,414 of record PVKE010013057.1, read on the forward strand.
TGTCATACAGAAGAATAGCTAATGGGCTGACCGGTGCACTTTTTGCAGATTTTATTTTTAAATCTTTGTAACCCAGAAGTCAAAACACTGTTAGGAAGTCTATATTTTTAATATTATGTGTGTTGACTTAAATGAGGAAGGCATCATTTAATATTTCATGTCTCTTCATTGTTCTCTATCACATGTTTATTGTATAAGTACCGTACACTAACCGATTATGCTACTTTTGAGCTTCATATCACATATTTATTGTGCCAAGTGCTTTAGTTCAGCAAATTTCATGTCTTTAGTGAATTTTTTGAAGTTGATTATCAGCATAATATTTTTTGTGCCCTGGCATCACTTGAGACTTGGAAATATGCATAAATTAATGATATGTCTAATTTATTTTGAAGTGGCCTCAACATTGGGATAAATATGACCTAATCCTCTAAAATATAATTTACATTTTCTATGTTTTTGTTTCTTATCCCTTCTCATATTTATGTGCCCATGTTTAAGAATCAGATAAATGTCAGAAATGCATTCATACCAAAAAACTCATGTGGTTTGTTGAAAAGTGAAAGTTTAAGAACGGCTTTCTCTAGAATTTTAATTGGGTTTGAAACCATCAGCATAATAATACAAGATACTGCTGCCTTAGGAACTGAGTTTTTAAAATTTTCTCACTGCTCACATATTTCCCATTCTCAAATTTATGAGTGGAGGAAGGCTTACGGTTTGAAGTTTACCCATAAGGATTGTTACGGAACACAGTAATACTGTAAAAATTGGGTCCTTAACGTCTTAGGAAACAAAACACTGCTTTTATTCTTGCTAATTCTAGAGAGAATCCACTGTAGTATAATGCAATTTATAATTTGGATAGTAAGGTAGTCCTCAACAATTATCCTCTTTTTATATCATTGACTTTGGATTTAGTGCTCCATATGCCTTTCACATCACATTCTTAAAGACATCCTATCCCCAATGTGGAATAAAATGAGCAAGTTAAAGGAACCCAGTACTACAGATTAATTATGTTCTTCAAAGAATTTATGTACACAAGTGGAGGACACAGATCCTTTTGAAAACATATACCTGTCCTCTTGTAGTGTTGTGAGACTAAAGGTTTTGAAGTTCAGTGTTTTTGATTGACTGAACAAAATGCCCTTATTACTAATTATTACCATGTCTTTACCGGCATGTGGATTTGTCCCTTTTTTCCAAACACAATGAATATGAAACTAATCTTTCCAAGCTCGGGTACTAAGAACTATCACCCCACCCCCTGCCCCCAACACATACACTGGGGAAACATACCATAGTTGGTTCATCATTAAGTATCTTTTCCTGTTGTGCCATTTTGGCTTTTCTCATAGAAAGAATATATGATTTGAATTACCAAATTATTGATTTAGATAACTGATCTTCCTTGTCTGAATCTGGTATTTCCCAGTACAGTAAAACATTTATGAAGTATTTATTTTTTATATCATTTTGGATATATAGAGTATATATTATTGATCAATCTAATTTTCTAAGGTGAATTCTAGAAAATGATCAAATACATAAAAAATATTAAAAGTTGCTTATAAAACAGTTTTCTTTGCCCTTATTTAAGGGAATTAATAAGATCACTAAGACCATTCAATATACCATTATGCCAGATATTTATATTATACTAGGTATTATGAAATATGGAACATTAGGTATGGACATCCTGAAATTTATCTGAAAAGTTTCACTTACTAAAATTTCATCAGGACTCTAGATTGGAGTACCAGATTTAGGGTAAAAATATCAGAACTCCTAGTTAAATTTAAATATCAGTTAAACTATATATATATATATATATATATATATATATATATATATATTAGTATAAGTATATAATATATTAGTATAAGTATATACCACACACTATTTGGAAAATACTTATATTTTTAAATGTTTATTGTATATTAGTAAATTACATTTAATTGAGTATTCTGTATTTTCTTTTTTTGGCAATCCAAGTTTACATTGACATAAGTATATGAAAGAAACATGGCATAGACCCCAAGGGTGGCATCTTCTATCATTCCCATACAATAATTATAGAGGCATCTAAGTTCTGAAAATCATATGTTCTAATTTTTGCTCTGGCTACCATGCAACTCAGAGTAACACTTTATATTCAGTCAATCCATCATAACTGTTTCTTTCTGTATCAGTTGCTTAGAACTCACAGGTAAATTTTGGGTCTATTTCAAGCAAAGTGTCTTAAGAAATTACAGATACATTTTGAGCAATGATTTTAATCCTTCCTATTTTTATTTTGCCTTTGCTCTAATTTTCTCATTTATTTTTTTCCCTCTTACTAAGAGAAAGGTATAAAGAAATAAGTGAAACAAATGTTTAGTGACATATAAATAATGGCTTTCATTAACATGTTTTCTTTTTTTTTTCTGTGGTCCTGACATTACATTTATATTTTATTAACCCAGTTAAAGCATACTACTTTAAATTCTTTCGGGAAAAAAGGCAGTGTAAGTAAAGTATTTGGCTAAGTTTGTTGATTGTGTGTGCAATCCTCAACTTTGGGAAACAGGGAAATTAGATGTACATAAAAATAAGATATTAAGAAAGGAGTCTAAATGCATTGTAAAATAATGGGCCTTTAAACTTACAGGGACAGATACTTGATTTACTTTTGTTTCTATCACTTTTGTTCTGCTTTGCTCTCTAGACTTTTAATCTTAAGCAAAGACATATTTCATGTCATTAAATTAATTGTAATTCCTGCTGTTATTTATTTAACATCACTAAAACAAATATTTGAATTTCTGTTTGGGTAAAGAAGTAGGTTGAGGTATAAAAATAAAATTACAAATCAAAAGAAACTTTGGAAGTTTGTGTTTCAAATGGAATGACATTATAGCACTTAATTTTTAAATTAATATTTTCCCTGGAGATAATACCATTTAACTAGTTTAGATGTCTCTTTTTATATTGATCTTTGAATTTCTAAATAATATACTTACTGCTCTTTCTTGACTTAATCAATTTTGAAAATTACCTATTGATTTCCTATTAGTGTAGATAAGAAATTATCTTTCTTATTAGTTTTCTTATACTCAGTATTCCAGCCCCAATAATGTTCCACATTCCCATCCTTCCAAAAAGTTATACTATAACTTTTGGCTCAGGCAGCATATGTCATTTGCATATTCTGCCTGTATAAATATTTCTATCACCGATTCAAGTAATCAACTATGACTGAACTTTTTCTGTTGATCATTCTAAGAAAAGTACAGAGTGGTTGAAATGGGATTTCAACCTAGCTTGGCTTAATGAGCCAGCAAATGAGAAGGGCAAAGGATATCTGCATGATTTGGATAAGAATAAGTGGACACTGACTCTGTAGTCTCCATGGTGTACGGCTACCAAACTTCAGTGGTCACAGCCTGACCACCGGGAGGAGCTTTTATAAGTGAGAAGAATCTGGGTGTGGCTTGCGACATTTCTACTTACCGGTAATCGTAAATTTCCAGGAGGTAACAACGACTTTTCTTTTTCTTTTTTGATTAGTTTCTTATGTACTTATTTTTATTTTTTTAGCACACTCTACTAACTTCATAAATTCTAGCACAGCTTTTCTGATAATAAAATATTTCTGATACTGTATCGATTACATTGTTTTTCCCTGGAACCTCGTCTTTTGTTCCACATCGTACTGACACTCTCTAGGCTGCCATAGTTTTCAACCACAGCATTTCCATTTGCTGCTGCTCTCCAATATCCTTATTTTATGGACTCCATATCTTCACTTATAATTGTTTTCCTCTTCCCTTTTACTGGAATAAGTACTCTTAATTCCTCATATGAGAAACATTGAAAGTCACTTTTTTTTTTTTTGTACTTTTTCTGTGTTTAAATGTGCCATTATTCTACTTAATTAGTCATACTTATTTCATCATTTGGTTAGATCAGGATTTTTAGGATGACTGTCATTTTCCTTTTGAATTTTGTAGGTGTTACCCATTGTCTTCTTGGTCCCGAAGTTGCTGCTGTCCTAAGCTCTTATAATTTTAACACTGAGTGAAAAACATCTGTATGTAAATATCTCACCAACACAAACTTTAAAAAGAGTAACATACCAATTGTATAGCCATCCATCTGGAGAAAACAGGAAAAACCATGAAAAGATAAAGTGGTGGAAGTTGAGAGCTAATTTTAGTAAGATTCTCTTAGATTCTCAGGGGTATATGATGAAGAAAGAAGAGAAGAGCATTAGAAGAACCAGAGTATTGGGTGTCAAAAATAAAAAGAAGGAAAATGTTTCAAAAAGAAAAAAAGTGTGGTCAGCAGTGTTACTAGATGGGCATTTTATATATTTTACCAATAGGATTTTAATAACAATGTTGATAGTAATGGGATAATACTATGAATTGAGGGTCAAGGCAAATGATCTGAAACATCCCTGGACCAGGTTTCTTTTCTTTCTTTTTTTAAACAATTATATTTTTATTTATTTATTTTTGACAGAGAGAGATACAGAGACAGAGAGAGAACTGAACTGGGGGAGCTCCCCAGTTCAGCATGTGGGTCCGCATGGGCTGGGGCTGGGATTTGATCCCCGGTCCCCGGTGCTGCAAAGTGAGCACTTAACCCACTGAGCCATCCTGGCTTCCCCTGGACCAGGTTTCTAAAGAACCAATTCTAGCTTTTAATTTTTTGGTTGCCCTTGGGCAAATCATCCATCTTGGATATTCTACTGTTTGCTTATAACCTGAGAAGACTAGACTTCCTAAGTTTACATGTCTATTTGGCTTTTAATGTCATATGGCATGCACTCTATATACTGTAATGTGTATTCAAATGTAGGATCACATTTGAGTCTTAAAAGTCCTATGACTTGTAAGGTGACCAGACGGCCCGCTTTTGGCGGGACAGTCCCGATTTTTAACAATTTGTCCCGTGTCCTGCAGCGTTTTAAAAAAGTCCCGATTTTTGGAAAGAATGCACGACAAGCTAGGGAACGGCGGGAGATAGACCAAAATTTTAATCAAGAACCCCCTCCCCCCTAGTCAATGGTGTCCCGCTTTACCAATGTTAAATTCTGGTCACCTTACCTATGAGGAGAGTAGGACAGAAATTTTCTGTCTTATATTATTCTGTCCTTCTATTCTTAATCATTTCGTGGGTGACAAAACAGAGAAGGTGAACTAAACTGATTGTTTTGAAACAGAGACAGATATAGAACCCATGGGACTCACTCAGGTTGGTCCAAGTTCTTGCCACTACATGATAAAAACATCTGACACATGTGTCAAGGTTGCTTTTTGCAAATGCATTAATGTTTCTGCCAAAATCTAAATCTATTTCCACTGATTCTCAAAGTATTGTTTATGGTTTTGTGAGATCAGAAAGAACTTCTTAGTGGATCGTAAATTGATATAAACCTTTAAGAGCTATCTTCTGGTTTTATAGTCAAATGATGAAAAAGATTGACAGCATGCCTAAGAGAAAGGCACAATTTGTCTTAAACTGTTCATTTTTCAATTGTTGTTTCTTCTTAATTATAAATTACTAGCTTAGCCTTATCATTATTACTTTAATTTGCTGTGGTTTTGGTTAACCCTAGAGAATACAATGATGCATGTCCTTTTGCATTCAAAACATTTTTGCCTATAACTTTCCAATAACTGAATGTTCAGATGTGTATACATTGTGGTTCAAATGTGAATCACACACAGGGTTGTTGCAAAAGCAGATGGACATAAAAACACGTTGCCCATTTGTTTTCTTTTTAGACACTACTGCACCCAATCTTTTTTATCACTGAGTTGCATTCCACAATGTTCCACTCTGAATATTTTTCAGATGAGTCAAAACACTTAGCAAAATATGTTTTTCTTTATGGGCCATAGAACGGCTAGGAACTTCAGCTGACCTTATATTTTACTTGTAACTCAATGTAAATATGTGTTTGGAAATGTAATGTCTATAATAGTGAGTTGTTATAGTACTTTAGATGGAAGGCCATCTTGATTTTTCAATTAGATTTAGCTAGTTGAACTGAAAGCAATAAAAATCTACTAAATGATTATTGGTTTTGTAATATGCAAGTTATTCAAATATTACTTTGGGGGGCCTTTCATCTACTAGGGTGTAATGTAAGCTTATAAAATAAGCAACACATGATAGTAGCAGACATGGAAAAGAATTAGTTACTCTGGGCAGCTCCTTTGCTTATTAAATTCCAATGCTTGTTACATTCAAATATAAAATGTCGGCCACCAATTATATGGCATATGCCCTAATAGTCAAATCTTTCTCTGGCCCAAAGCAGATAGATCCACTTGTTTATAGGTTCAACTAACCAACTGTAATTTATTGGATTTTTTCCGAATCTGCCTTTTTGGAAAATGGCAAAAATTGAGCCCTTGTACTGTGACAATAATCAAAATCATGGGGAGATAAAACTAAAAGCTAACAGTTCCTGTTTGTAACCCCGAAAGATCTAACAATGGCTTTGTGTCACATTCAGATGTGCTTCTCACACCATCCCTACTTCCAAAATAAAAATACTAATGCATAGTAGCCATGTAGCTTTAATATAATCTTACTTTGTAGGCTCACACATTGTATCATAGAGTTTATGGGTAAATGAGGCTTTCAGTTTTCTATAATGAGACATTTGTATTACAGTAACCGAATTGTGGGCTAGATGTTTCTTCCATTACCAGTTATCTCAGCAGGTTTAGAAGATGCAAGAGTTATACCATCTTGAACATTTTATATACTAAAGGGTGTTCAGGTTAATTGACCTCCATCATCCATGACATTAATTTCTTGATCAGAGAGAAGCTTAGCTCACAGATAAGTTTCAAATCTCATATCATCATCTTACTGAGCAAATAGAAAATTCATTCATCTTCTCAGGAATCCATTACCACAAGAAATTTTCCTATTTTGACTGGTTCCACCTGAAATAAAAAGACCTTTGTATTCAACCTTTTTTTAGGTGGGGGTGGAGGTTGTTTTATTTTGTTTTAACTTATCAGGATGTTTGTTTGGAACTTCAAAATCCTAGTATGTTATTTCTCTGTTTAACTTCAAAAAAGGTGATAGATGCATTTACTTCCAAGCTCTTTGGCTTCCTGATAAAGTGTAACTCTTACACAAAATGAAAGTGGTCATGCTGTAAATAAACAAACTGTATAAATTGTGGAATTATTTATTCTGATCATTTTCCTGGCTCTGTTTAAACACGTCTCACATCTTTATTTAAAGTAATTAGTAGGTCTGTGTTAGATGTCTGTGATAATAAATTGTTATCAGTATTGATGTTTCGTCACATGAAAGTTTCTGCTAAGAATATTTATTATAAATGTCATTCAGTTTACAGAATAACTCACGTGCTTTTATCGATTAAATGAGGTATATGTAGCATATTTCAACATCAGTAATGCCTTATATTTTTGTTATATGATTTATAACTCATTTTAATGTGAATTAACTCATTGAATTGATGCTGACATATCTCATATCTTCAGAGTATATGGCATTTCTTTTAAAAGAGAAGTTAAAAATAGAGTGTGAATTTGAATTCAGAAACTAAGGAAAAAACTGGTAGAAGATTTTCTGAATAAATGCAAAGTAAGCTATCTACTGAAGAAGGGCACAGCAGGAAGCATCAAGTCCAAGTAGAAACCAGAGTCTAGGACATGATTTGAAGGCAACATTTACAAGGTTCAAAGAAAAGGCAGGCTGGTTCTTCTACTAATTAAGCACATGACCCTTGGGACTACTGACTTAAGCTACTGTAGTCTCAATTTCCTCATCTACACAGTATCAGTGATAACAGGTACGCTCATCTCATAAAATTGCTGTTAATGTGCTTGCAGGAGAGTAAATTATAAAATATATTCTAACCATTAGCATCAAAATTTCTCTTATGGAGAAACTGAACTTGTTGTAGAGAAAGACTGATTTTATGCTAGCGTGTGAGGTTTCTAGGGAATGGTCTGGAATCAGAGATGGCCAAATATGAGAAAGGTGTACAAGTACGACCTTAAAAATGACTTTAACAGTCATCGGTTTCAAAAACTAACATGTAACACAACTCTGTAATATATGTATTATTGCCTATGTTTTATAAGTCAAAGTGATTCTCCAGGAGCACAAACCTTGAGTAGCAAGGCTGAAACAATAATTGAGGTCTCCTAATTTTTAGTTCTTCTTGGACATAAGGTATATCCTCAGAAATATTTTATAATAAACAGGGAAACATATTCATCTCTAGAAGTTAATAATATAGGAATTTAGCTATTTAACTCATAAAAAAGGCAAGTATGCTATAGTTTTGTTTGTGTCTATACAGAAATATGAAATAGAACCAATGTTTAATAATCAGAGAGTAGCTTTCACAGTACAAATTAATCACAGGTTAATAAAATGATTAAGCCAGTTGAGCAGCAGCCATGACTCAAATTAACAGTGATGTTAATATTGGTGATAGGATCTGAGAACATGTATGACCCCATGTCTGAGGGAATGAAAGGTTCTCCTTGGTTTTCACTGGACTTTTCTCTTTAAAAAAAAACCATTAAATTTTCTCAAATTGGTTGAGTTTACCTCATTAGAGTAATAAAATCTCAGATTCTCTAAGAGTCATTCAATTGTAACAATACACCTCTATTTTGTTGAAGCAATAGCTAAAAGAAAATGTTGAATAGCTTTTCAGTTACTCATTTTGCAAAAATTGGAAAATATTAAATTCAAACATTAAATGAATTTTTTATTTTCAAATCAATGAACTTTTAAACAATCATGTATCGTTTGAGGACACATAAAAACAAAATACTTAGAGAGTAACATGGAATGTTGTGTAAGTGGCTTTCATTTATGTAGTTTTACAACCTAAAATTGCCTCTCACTTCAGCATCATTTTGTTTGTCTATATTGGTGTTTGTTTGTTTGTAGAATTCATGAATTTGATCTTTCTCCCAATAATGATTTAGTACTAGGCTGACCAGACCTACTTTTTAAAATGGGACAGAAAACAATGGTATTATCCCGTTTCACACAGTATATATGATTACCCTAGACTCATTGGGATAAATTCAAGATGTCAGTAGGCTGACCATATGTATCATTTGTAATGGGACAGTACCGTTGTTTTCTGTCCCATTTAAAACAATATCTATGGTCAGTCTCACTGGGACCTATCTATTTAACTCATTTGTCAGCTCAAAAATGGAAGAATATCTCCGTGGTATTTTGCGTTCAAAACTGTTGTAGGAGGTAAAGTGTATTAAAAAGTAGATAGCAGTGTAAAATTTAAAAATAATAATTATGCTGATAATAATAGTGCATGCAAAAATATTAATAGAATATGCACGTAGCATTTCTAAGCAACACTCCAGATTTGCAAAAGCAGATAACAGGACTATTAACCTTGCAATGATTAGCAAGTCAAAGGAAAAAATCTGTCACAAACTGCCAGTTCTGATCTTTACTTAAAGGGAGAGCCATTTCTGTACCACAGTTTTAGTTTTTTACTGGGAAGGATGAAATGGTTGTGCTTAGCTTGTTGATTAAGTCAACAAAGAAACCTGTCTCTTAGAATTCAAAACACTCAACTACAAGATCCCACACTCCTGTTTAAATATCCAGGATCACTTCTTCATGGAGGAAAAGGTATATAGCTAAAGAAAAAAAAAAAAAAAGATTAAATGGATGAGAAAACCACTTTTGTGACAAATAGACTAGATGCTTAATTTTCATACTGTTTGCGGTAAGACACATTCTCATTGTAATTGTTGTTTCTACATTCTCTGTTAAGAACTGAATTCCAGTGTGTTTAAATGAAGCTGCTTTCGACTCATTTCTTTGCAGGGGTTTGTAGCTTTGGCTAAATTCCCAATGGAACACGTTTTAGCTAATTACATGTATTTCTTTTGCATTTAAAAGGAAACAGAATCTTTCACTTCCTGCGTTGTTTTACTATAATACTCTGATAAGCTATAACATGTCTACTTAGAAATGGCTGCTTTCATTGCATATGAATTAACACCCATAATCATAGGCATTTTGAGACTTTTTGGAGTAAGATAATTATTGAGGTTGATTTTAACTAAAAATCAGGGATAATATTTTAAACACACTGCATGATTTCTTAGACTTGAGAGTATAGCTAGTTCCAAAGCCTAATAGGAAAAACAAAAAAGAAAGGAAGGAAGGAAGGAGAATATACTTTAAAAATATTAATCAAAAATGGTTATAATGATCACTACAAAAGTTACAAAACCACAACTCTGTGGACCCCTTAAGATCTATAATGTAAAGGAGCCAAATTTCTGGTGAGGTTAGAGTTAACCTATTTTACAGATGCCTCCAACCCCCAAGTTTGTTTGTTTTTTTTACACATTTTGAGATTGTCTAAAATGTATTATGTACTATTCTTCTTTCTGAAAATAAATGCTCTAGACATAACTCCAAATTTCGCAGCCAATTTATATATATTAACTGTATTCAGCTGTAATACGATGTTGCCCAAAGGATAGTAAGGTTTGTGTACTGTTTTTATCCCTGTGCTCAGTCATTCAAAAACTATACATTAGTTCCATTCACAGCCTTTAGCACTGTAAATAGAATGGTGAATCAGGTGACATCATTTTGGCTCTCATGACCACACAGTCTGGAAGGGGATATTAATCATATATATTTAGTAATCATGTTTATTTGGTAATCACAGATATGACTAATACAGAAAGAAACAAAAAGGTTCAGGGTTCGTTACCTATGAAATAGCTTTTCCATTATTCATGTTTTTCTTTTTCTTTCTCTCTGGTCTATACTTTCTTTCTTTTTTTTTTCCCCCTTCTAACTTTTAAGATCAAACACTTCTATGCTGAGACAGTGAAGAGCAGAAAAGTGCTGTGCAGGTTTTTTGTGTGTACTAAAAGTAAGGCACATATCTCATCATGCTACTCTTCTATGTAACGTTACTCAGTGATTTTCCATGATCCCCATTAGACCTGTATATTCAAAATTCTTAAGGCAGTTCACAAGTTCCTACATGATATGAGCCTAACTTTTTTTTTTTTTCCCATATCCATTTTTTTCAACAGTTGTTACATTCTCTGCATCCATTTTACTGACTTTCTTTGGTCAACTAGGATGCTTTTCTCTGTTCACTTAACGATCTCTGAATGTGATCTTCCTTTGCTGAAATTCTTCATTGTTGCATTTCCATGCCCTCTTCTACACTTACAAAGGGCCTCTTTCCTTACTTTCTCCTTCCTCAGGCCTTCCTGTCCTTCAGATTACGATCTTTATGTCACATTTTTCATAAAGCCTTTTGAGTCATCCACCACTGCTCATGTCAGGTAATTGGTCCTCCTGTGTGTTCCTTCGAATCCTATTAACTGAGCTCTCACAGTCTTTATACTTACCTAGTACTGTTTTCACTAGCAGATTAAAACTTATATGGCAAGAAGTACCCAGTCTTTTCAAAGACCAATCTCTACTCCTTGCCACACGCTTAGCACATAATGTCACTTAATAACTACTTGTAGAATGGAAATGTTAGAAAATATCAGATATTATCTTATTCATAATTATATTCCTCACTGGCAAGCAGAGAGTAGGTATTCAATTAGTTTTTCTTTTAATTTTTTTTTAATTAATTAATTATTTATTTATTTTTATTGTTTTTTTGACAGAGAGAGAGAGAGAGAGAGAGAGAGATACAGAGACAGAGAGAGAGATACAGAGACAGAGACAGAGAGAGAACTGAACTGGGGGAGCTCCCAGTTCAGCATATGGTTCCGCACTGGCCGGGGCCGGGGCAGGGCCGGGGCTGGGATTCGATCCCTGGTCCCCAACGCTGCAAAGTGAGCACTTAACCCACTGAGCCATCCTGGCTTCCCCTAGTTTTTCTTAAAAGTAAGGGGAAGCCGGGATGGCTCAGTGGGTTAGGCGCTCACTTTGCAGCGCCGGGGACCGAGGATCGAATCCCGGCCCCGGCCCGTGTGGAACCATATGCTGAACTGGGAGCTCCCCTAGTTCAGTTCTCTCTCTGTCTCTGTATCTCTCTCTCTCTCTCTCCTCTGTCAAAATAAATAAATAAAATATATATTAAAAGTAAGACTATACAAGCCCACTAGATGTAAGGGTCTTTGGAAATTTCCTTCAAATAATTTGTAGGAATTTTGGTGTCTGTCGTTTGCTGGTGGTCAAAAACTTTGGTACATTTTTAAACATTTATCTCTACATTCCTAGTTTTGTTATATTATAGGTGAAGTGGAAAGTGGCTATAGGAAGGACACTTAATTTTTGTACATACTCATCAATGAACTGTATTTGACATGTGTTTTTGCAGACATTAGCCTTTATAATCTTCAGAATAGCCTCGTGGGGTAGGAAGTTGGCTTAACAAATAAAGACATTAGGGTCCTGCTAGATTAAGTGGCATAGCTGGGATGCTTGTCCAGGTTTTCTCACAAATACAGAGTCTCTTTTTACTGTATCAAACTGCTGGTTAAGTATGCTTCTCAAGATCAATTGTAGAGAGCTGGCAACAGTGGGGGTTACTCCCCATGAAGAAGGTTGGTAATTACCTTTAGAATAAAAATTATATGATCTATTTTAGCATAATGTGGCTGACATAGCCTGTTCAGGCTGCTATAATAAAATGCCATTGACTATGTGGTTTATAAACAACAAACATAAATATGTCTCTCAGGTCTGGGGTCTGGGCCGTCCAAGGTCAAGACGCCAACAAATGTGGTGTCTGGTGAAGTCTTTCTTCCTGGTTCATACATGACTGTCTTTTTGCTACAACCTCACATGTCAAAAGCGGCAAGAAAATTCTCTGGGGCCTCTTTTATAAGGGAGGCTGCTGCCCTATGACCTAATCACATCCCAAAGACCCCACTTTCCAAATACCATCATATTAGGGGTCAAAATTTTACATATGGCTGTGAGGGGACATAATCAGTATCTATGGCAGTGGTCATCTGAGAGTCTGTGGCAAAGATTTCTTCATGATACGGGCCATTATGGATTCAGGAAGTTATTCCAGCCTATTTTAGCGTAAAGAGACCATTAGGCTTTGAGTTAGAAAACCTACTCCGTGTCATATTAACTTTGATAAGCTCTTTCGTATAGTTCCCTCAACAATAGAATTTGGATATTTGTAGAGCTCCCTTTTTACCACATAGATTGTTTATGAGCCTGAATTAAAAAAAATATATATATATACACATAACATATATATGTATATATATGTGTGTGTGTATATATATGTGTGTGTGTATATATATGTGTGTGTGTATATATATGTGTGTGTGTGTATGTATATATATGTGTGTGTGTATATATGTGTGTGTATATGTGTATATATATATATATATGCATATATATATATAATACTAAAGTCTGCTTAAATTTTTAAGTAGTAGCATTAGTCTCAAGGTGCAAAAGAACATAATAGGCATGAAGCAGCCATCTCCCGTATGGTTACCATGGAACTTAAGGGGCATAAAGCCAGGAAACTCATGATTGATTTGTACATATGTATTACTATTACAAGAAAATTCAGGCTCTCCTCAGGGTGAATGAAGACAGCATATCATTAAGCAACAAGATCATGTACTCCTTCTTTAGCCATTTGTTTGGAAAAAAAAATAGGTTTATAGGAAGTTGCAAATAAATGAACATGGGGTCCTATTCAATCTTTATCCAACCACCCAAATGTTAATGACATTCATAACTACAGTGCAACATAAGAACTAATCTCACCAGTTATGCATATAACCATATGTCTATGCAATATTATCACATGTGTAGCTTTGTGCAACCACTCCCTTGTGCTATACAGGTTTAGCCACATCCACCCTCACCCCATTACCTCTAGCAACCACTGACCTATTCTCCATCTTTATAACTATCTTCTTTCACAAATGTTATATGAATGGAATTATACAGTTTACATTATTTTGCTTTTTTGCTCAGCATAATTTTCTTCAGATTTATCCATGTTTTGTACATACCAATTCTTTGTCTGTTTATATTACTAAGTATTCTTCCATGGTGTGGCTGTATTACAGTTTCTCTAACTGTTCACAGATGGGAAGACAGGAACAGGCATTTTGAATTAGAACAATGAAGAAATGATAGATTATGAAATTATCAAATATGGTCAGGGTCAAAAGACAAATCATCAGTTCAACCTAAAGCTCATTAAAGGATCTTTTAAGCATCTGCACCATATTATTTCCTCTGTGTATTAATAAGAAAACATATACTTTGAGCCCTATGGTGAGAAAAAATCATACTTCAATAAATTTATTTTTAATAATTATACATTAAACTAATCAATAAGTTATGATTGATTATATAAAATGTACACTTTGAACTGCTTGCTTTTGATCCATTAGCTTTTCATTATTAATGATCCTGACATGTGTGCTTGTGTATGTGTGTGTGTGTGTGTATTTCAAAAGTGAGCTTCGGTTGATCAGGGACTGAAGGGAAGTCATCTTGGAATCCCCAGAAGGTCCAACCCATTGTCTGGCCTCTAGATTATTCCTAATAGCTTTTGTTGATTGAAATACAATCCCCAAAGTCAAGTGCCCTTGACAGAAGCTATGGTCAATGCCCCTTGTAGGTAGGGAGGTGCTCTTATCCAGGTTTCTACTGCAGGAACAGAAAACATGTAATTCAAATGACTTTGTCAAGGCCCAGAACTCCCACCAGGGCAGGTTGTATTTCCTAGTAAATTTTATAGCCTTGTTTCAACTTTTCCCCACTGAACTTTTTTAAAAAATGGTTTGGCTTCTAAACTAATAGACTAAGAAAATAAACCCTTATGATTTTGCACCAAAAATAATAAAAATATAGCTGGTTTATATTATTGAGATGGGGGAATGGGTGTTTTATTGACTTGGTCAGTTTTCTTTAAAAGAACAAACAAGCAACAAAATCCAAAAGCCATTGCATTTAAAGAAATAGCTGTACTTTCTTTCCTTATCAAGGCCATTTCAGAAGCAGAATTATGTTTTATCGGCATCTTAAAAAATAACTAATTCTCTAGTCTAGCAAGTACACTTAGTGTATTCAATCTTTCTTAGGTATCGTAGGAACATCAGATAAAAGTAAAACAAACGTATCCAAATGCATCTAAAGCCTATATATATATTGGAGCAAAGAAATTGACCATTCTAGACAAAGGGGCCTCATAATGCTATATTCCAATGTTTTTGACCCCAAGTGTGGTGACGCAAAGTCATGCCATGCTTAGCATCTTAAAAAAATAATGAAGGAATTCTAGCATTCTTTGGTGGGTGCTGCATAAGAAGGCTAAAATAAAAACCACCTACCTGAAAACTCAGAGGGCCTTTCCTATTAGATTTTGTAAAAGCTTGAACTAATTTGATAACACCAGGACTGAGAAAGTGAAGGGCTAAAAGTTTTGCTACCTTTTTGCAACATATTTAGTTGTATTTCATCTGGTATAAAATAAGTAATGACAGAAACTAGCGTGTTATAGGTCTCACAGTCTCTTGTTTCATCACAGAGGAATATGTTCAGTGAATAATAAAAGAACATGCATATGTGGCATGCTAGCAAGGCCCAGGCTTGAGACTGGTACTCTAGACATTGTGCATTGCTAGAGTTTACAGAGTAGAGGAAATTGGGAGGAGGAAAGGGTCCCCAAAGGAGTATTGTAGTAGAACCAGGCTCTGTCATTGGTGGCTTTCTTATTCTTTGCTTGATTTTACTGCTACCCAATACCCAATAATAACAACTTTTAAAAAAAGATTTATTTTCTTGTTTGAGAGGAGAGACAGAGAGAGACAGAGAGAGACACACACATACACACACACACACAGAGAGAGAGAGAGAGAGAGAGAGAGAGAGAGAAGGGGGGAGGGCCCAGAGCAGTTTCCATAGTTGTACACCACTAGTTATGCCATGTTTTCATTCCACCAGGTGGATGTGGGGCTGCACGGGGTGGAAAAAGAACAGGGGTCCTCCCACAGGGAAGGTGGGAATCTTCCCTGCCAAGCCATCTGGGTGGTTACCAGTTGTGCCACAGTTCAGCATGTGGGTTTGCACAGGCTGTGACCAAGAATCAACCCTGGACCTCACAATTGCAAGGCAAGTGCTCAACCACTGAGCAATCCCAGTATCCCCAATAAGAACTTTAAAACTTTTAAAGCTTCTAGACTATTGATACTTAGACTTCCTTGCCATACCAAAGACCTTCCTGTGACTAAGCTTGCAAAATATGGCAACGGAATTTTGGAAGCTTTCTTTTCCTCCCTTCTGCTATCCTCTGAAGAACATTGTCAGCCTTATCCAAGTTGAGCTGTGATTTTTAATATCAACCCTCTCTTTCTAAAATAACCTTTCAAAGATTTTTAAGTGTAAATAAATCACATGGGTTCACATGAGCATATAGATTACATTTTTATCCAGAATAAAGAGCATGAATAAGATAGAAGAATGAAAATGTCTGGTTTACTTTTACTCAGAATGAGATTTGGTTCAAAATGCTTAAAGCTGATTCCAGCTACAAACCATTTGATAAATTCTCACAAGTTCTTCTGTTCTAATTCAAAATTTCCCTTCATTGGCACAACCTTTGGTAACAATTCTTTAAAATTAATTTCTATGAATGGCTTGGCATGTTTTTCAATGATGTCTATTGAATGGGGAAACTATATAAATATAATACACTGCACCTATGATGAACTGGCATAAAAATATATCACCAATAATAACACATGATACGATAAGGCACTATTACTGAGTAGGAATGGTTATTAGTAAGACACTTATATTTACAGTTGGTAAAGCCTCAATCTTGCAGGAGTTAGTATATTATATGGAGTTAATTCATACAGGTCTAGTAATAGATCATCTTGGAATGTGTCATATTAGGCAAAATATAAACTTTCTCTAAGGCCAAAAACCAAATTATGCCTTATAATCAGATTTTTGATCTAATATCACCAATTGATTCTGAATAGTTACACAAGACAGTAACTATGAATAAGTGAGAATAGTTAGCTTTTGTTTCCATGAAGGGTATATGGATCTATTTAATTCTGCAAGAAATGAACATATTATCAGGATCTGCCACTGTATATCTTCTATGGTATCTTAAATGAAATATGTGATGAGAATATATTTTATTAAAAGCTTGAAAATCTTTTGTACAATACAGCCTTTATCTCTTGCAGATATGAAAGTACAGACCCCCTGCCACTCTTCCCTCCAAAATAACTAACTAACTAACTAACTAAATAAATAAATAAATGTATGTTTAGTTGTGGACCACTTCACTGTGTCCTAGTTGATCCCACTTTCCAAATCTTCTTCAGATTCCTGCTCTTTTCTCCATTCTTACTTCTACTTTGTTCATTCAAGCTTTGAGTATGCTCAAAAGGATTACACTTATAACTTTCCTCTTCGTGCCTTCTAAAGTACTCTTTCCAAAATTACATTGTGTCCCTCCCTGTATTATACCCTTCATCAGCATTTTTACTATTTCCATGGTAATAATTGGACTTCGTACCCTTTGGGTTTTGACCTAATAATGCTCCGTCAGAGACACCCATGTTCTAATCCCCAAAATTTATGAATAGATGTTATCTTGTAGAGCAAAAGAGAATTTGCTGCTGTAATTAAGTGAAAAAGCATAAAATGAGAATATTTTCATGAATTATCCCAGTAGGTCCAGTGTAATCTCAAGGTTCCTTATAAGAGAGAAGTAATAAGGACAAAATCAGGAGAAGATGTGCCAACGGAATCAGAGTTTGCAGTGATGACTTTTGAAGCTGGAGGAAAGAGCCAGAAACCAAGGAATGCAAGAAGCCTCTCGAAGATGGAAAAACCAAGGAAATGAATGATCTCCTGAAGCCTCCAGGAGAAATGAACTCTACTAACCCCTTAACTTTAGACTTCCAAGCTCCAGAACTATACGGGAATGAATTCATGTTGTAAAGCACGGATTTGGGGGTGATTTGTTATAGCAGTAATAGGACACAGATGCAGTGACTTAGGGGTGGCACACGGTGAGCACTCTATAAATAATTGGTATATAAATTAAGGAGAAAGTGAATCTGTATTCATAAACTCTTGTTTCTTTATGTTTTTTGGGTCTTGTTGGTGTATTGGATGGTAATCCTGTGGCTAGAATTGTAATTCGATAGAGGTCTTCATCACTGGAATGATACGTGCTTTCAAACTACAATGTGAATATTTGATATGGAAATTCTAGATTATTTACTCATCATAGATGTGGGTGAATAATGTAAGTGCAGCATCATGGTTAACAGCGTGCCCTCTAGAGTTAGTCTATTTGGATTCAAATCCTGGCTCCCTTGCTAACTCGCTGTATGGCCCTACACACGATTTTTAACAAAACTGTGCCTGATTTTCTTATCTATTTAGTTCTTGTTTAAGAAGGATATTGTGCAGACTGATTGAAATAAAACATAAAAAAAGCGAAGGTGTTCCTGGCTATAGTAAGTCCCTGATTATTATTGTTGTTGTTGTTATTGTTATATAATAGGTGTCTTTTCTGTAGGACTCTAGTCATGGACATAAATATACTGAAACATTTTGGTTGTCAAAAATGTTAAGATTTCAATTGGACTTATTCAGCAAACATTCCCACTGGATGTGAGTTTATCTTGTGTCTTGGCAGTTGATTGTACGTCGGCCTTGTTTTCTCAATAATAAAATTGTTATCATTTTGGCTTTCACAATCAACTAGTTGCATGCAAACAGAAATATCGTCCCAGTAATCTATTTGTAGTTTTTGTGGCAATAAAGAAAAAGTACAAATAAGACAAGCATTCATATCTATTCTCACTATCTCTGACCCAATACACTGACTGCAATCAGAATTTTAAAAAATGAAACGGACTGTTTATTGGAAAATGAAATCCTTGATAGTCTCAAAGATTATAAACCAGGAATTTTCTGCAGACAGCTTTTCTTTTTATGAATAAAGTGAGACAATATTCTTACCGTTGTTTTGACCTAGTGTTTATGAGTTTGGGGCTTGGCAGTTTTTGTGATGATTGTTCTGTTTCTGATTAATAACCTGGAATCTGTGTTCTAATCAAATATGACAGTCTTTGAAATGTATGATTTTACTAGCTTAGGTCATTCATGGCACTACTGCTGCTGCTATGTATGGCGGCATAAAATGAACACACGATTAACTTTTACTAAGCTACAGATATTTACAGTGAAATGGAAACCATAATATATATTACTCGGGTTCAGTTGGTTTAAGAAGACCCCATAAAAACAGCTGGGGGTTGTCTGTTCTGTTTTATAGTGTTTGTTTTTCTTTCACAAAATAAATACTTTAAAAATATATATCATGAGCTTATATATCCAAGTGCTTCCTGGAAAGTGTCCAGCCATGTAATATGAAAAATAGGGGCATTTGTGGCTGGATTTTTGTCCAAACAGCCCTCGTATATTCATATGCTGATGCATGCATATTGGTGTCCTTGTAAAGAATGACCATTTGCTTGACTACATTGTCAGAAAAGACATAGCTGTATCTCACCTTTCCATATTTTCCTAAGATAAAATCATTTTTTTGAGCTTCAGGCACAGAGGCCCTAACTAGGTTTGATATTTAATATTAATACCATGTTTTCAATGGCTATTATATCTCTATGTACATCTGTTAGCTAGAAGTTTATTATTACTAAATATTTTTAGGAACACATTAATTTATTTCTTGCTTATTTATTTATTCAATCATTCATTTGTTCATTGAGCAATTTTTGGACACTGTCTTTTCTAGTTTCACACTAGATGTTTGACATACGCTGACAGTGACAGACAACCCTGAGGTCAAAAATTTGGATGTAATATATAGCTTTTCTTTTGCTTCATCATCAAAACAATTGTCATTGTCATGCACATTTTACTTTTGCTGTATTTAGTCAATATAGATCTAAGAAAAGACGTGCGGAAAAACTTGGATTAGAGTTATTTTAGGTTTTCTGATCTGTAGGGAATCAAACTAAAAAGAGAATTAGTTCTATGTACCCTGTATTTTGGGGGAACATTTTCCAAAAAATAACAACAACAGCAACAACAAACAAAAAAATGCCAAATGATTTATGAAGCAAATATTATTTAATGTATCACATTAATCAGCTTGTAAAGTATTTTGTCCATATTCTGAACATGAAAATGCTCAATGTCCGCTTATTTATTAAAAGATAAAGTCACTTAAATTTAACAAACATCCATTAATACTTACTATTGTGCATGGCATTGTGCTATTACATGCCATCCCCATAGATACGAGATAATAGCAGAACATGCAATCTATATGCAGGGCTTTGAGGTGGTGAGGCATAAAAAAAGTGAAGAAGGCTAAAGATTAGAAATACATTTAAGCAAAATTCTATGTGTTTTCAAAGGATTTGGGGCTGAAAGAATCTGGAAACACATCTTAGTCACGTGGGCTTTTCTGAATCATTAGCATTTTGATGGTGGATGTAGAAACGTGTACTATACGATATTATAGCAAAAATATTCACTGCCTCTGTCTGTTGGACCAGTCCATGGGGAATAATGATAATTCCCAACCCACTGATGTCAAATGTCATTGAGTTGCTCTGGTTAATAATGTAATAATATAATAATGTGCACCATTTCAAAAAAACAAAGTTTTTTGTTTGTTTATTTGTTTGAGATAAAGTAAGAAAGACAGACAGAGAGAGAGAGAGAGAGAGAGAGAGAGAGAGAGAGAGAGAGAAAGAGAGAGAGAGAAGTGAGGAGGGCCCAGAGCAGTCTCCATAGTTGTATGTCATTAGTTATGATACGGTTTCTTTCCACACAGGTGGATGTGAGGCTGCAGGGGGCTGGAACTGAACCAGAGGCCTCTGGCATGGGAGGTGAGAACCTACGCTACCATCCCGGCAGTTACCAGTTGAGCCGCAGTTCAGAATATGGGTTTGCGTGGGCCAGAGCTGGGCTTCCGTCCCCAGACTTCATGATTATGAGGCAAGCACTCAACCTGCTGAGCCATCCAAGCTCCAGGAAGAAGCTTTATGAACAATTGCAGGGTCCCACCACCTCTCTTTTTTTTCTGCCAAGGACTGTTGTATTCTAGTTGGGAGCTGGCCCGTTAGTCGTGTACTGGGACGTGAAGCTGAGCTGCAGGCAAAATGTGGTGAGCATGCTTGTGAGTGGGAAATAAACCTTTGTTGCTTTTGTTCAGTAAGGTTTGGGAGCTATTTGTTACTAGAACACAAGTGCAGTTTCAGGTGACTGATTCCAGGACGGAGAGTTCTGGAAGATGACAACAAACACACATGAGACACAGAGGCAGAATATTTAGGGAGCAGTTGTAGGTGGATATAAAAATATTACATTTGATACAGGAACACAGTGAACAAGGGAGATGTGCATGAAAAGGCAGTTTGTATCAGTGTTGTAGAGGGCCTTATGATTTTGGATGCTAAAATTAGTAGTAGTTAATACCTAACTTAATCGGCTATATGTAAATGCTAGGTGTTTTGACTGGAAACATTGCTTATTAGAAGTATACTTAAAAGAGCGTTCCTTTGACAGCCAGAAAGGATTACAGCAAAGAGGAATGGAAAGTAGAGGTTTGAAAACACCGTCTACATGGCTATATTTATTGAGCACATTTTCCATGCCAGACACTGAGAAGGACACAAGTGGTCCTTCTTGAACAAGGACACTAGTGATCTCTGCTTGAACAAAGGTTGTTTATTTTAGTGGAGAGGCAGATAATAAATGATAAATAAAAAAAAATTCAGGCTGTGCTAGGAAAGAAACAATGCTATGGTAGAGTACAATAGGGGACATTTACTCAGGAGTGCAGTGACAGCGTTTCAATGGCCCTTTAAGCAAATGAAACCGAATTAGAAGATGATAATAGGAACTAGTAGAAATTGAAGGATGCAATGATTGTTAGAGGCATTGTGGCGATAGCCTGCCAGTGATTTGTTACTTAATTAATTCAAGAGGGCAAAAGAAGAAGATACCAACTGGAATGACTTGGGAGGACTGGATTACTGGGGCTTGGATAGATATTTTAGCAGGCATAAGTACATTGGGCAAGAAAATTTTTTATGAGGAAGCTAGACTGTTGGATGTGAATTATTGTAACCTTAAAATGCAGATAGCAGGGAGAGATGAAAATGTCCAGTGAACAGTTAGAAATGTACGTTTGGACCTGGGGAGAGATCGCACAGCTAAAGATGCTGACTTGAGTGTTGAAAGCTTAATTAAACATGAGATATCTGAGGTAGATAGAGGTTTACAGTAGAAAATATGTTGGGTTGGGGTGGGATGAAAGAAAATTTTATCAGAAAAGTTGTTAGAAAAACAAAAGGGAAAACCTGGACAATAGAAAATGAGGCTCATTTTTGTGAGACACTCACTACCTTTGTGACCTGAACAAGGTGTTTTATTTCGCACTCAAAATGGAGAAAGTAAATAAGACCTCAGTTGGGAATTGCGGGGAGAATGAAATGACATGACTTACTGAAGCATCTCTTGTTGCTTGGCACATAGAAAGGACCGTGTGTTAGTTTCTATCTCTAGCATTATCATCCAGGACCTACCAGGGTCAACCCAATAGTGACCACTATGCCATCAGTGATCTACTGATCTTACATCCACAGCAGAAACTTGTTGCAATCCCTCTTATACAGTCCCAATCCTTTATAGTTTATTAATTATTTCCTGTATATCTTAGTCTTCTGCAAATCACTGCTTTATATATTGTCTATCTTACGTCATGTGGCCCACCATTTATCTTTTATATCCTGATTCATTTCCAGACTACAAGTCCATTGAGAACCAGATATTGTCTCATATATTTTGATTTCCGGTACCTTTACATTGTCCCATTTATAGTGCAAAATTAGAAAAACAAATGTCTGTATTGATATTTTTAAAACACTAAAAGTTATCTCGTCTGACCCAAATAAGACCTGTAGTTAGAGAATTTAAACAGATGGTTGTAGAGAAAATTTATTTAAAAAGCATGACATATAGGGGGGTTGTCTGGAAAAAATCCAGCCACAAATGCCTCTGTTTTTCTTATCATATGGCTGGATACTTTCTGGACATTCCTTGTATATCTTAAAATTTATGTCAACTTTAAACAGCACATGGAGAGAGAATCAGGAAGGTAGTCCTCAGTAAATAAACCCAATATGAATGCTGCTCATCTCCCCAGAGTGCAGTCTGTGACTTCTGGCTGAGTTTGCACATCTAGACTGAGGCCAATGAAGTGTATACTGTAATAAAATCTTCTACGTCAGTTGGGCTTAAAACTTCAGCATGACTACTGACATGTCACATTTTCCTAATCCCTGCCTTTATACAATCAGCATACACTTTTTTTATTTTTCATGTCAGCATCTATTTTCTTACTTGCTACCTAACGCTCAGACCAACACCATTGCAAAATGACCAGTCTTCTCATTTCCAGTGCATCTGTTTTATAATTAATTCTCTGCGTGGAAGGTTTTTGAAATCCTTAACCTTTAGAGTTGGTCGACCTTCCCAGCTCTTCAGCATACTCCCTGCTTTAAAAACTGGCCCTGATATGCTGACACATTCATACTGTATATCTTTGGACTATGAACCAGAAAAGATTAGTCTTCCAAGTATGGCCTCATGACCCAAATGGGGGCCACCAAACAACCTCTTCCAGGTACTTAGAATTGGGCAAATTTTTAATGACTGCCTCCTAGATGAGAAATTGCTCAAAGGAAGTTCTGCTGTGGAGATAATCCAACCTGTCTAGTTCCTGCTCTTTCCTAGGCTTGCTTTTTAAAATCTTCATATTTGAAAAACTGGGTAGAGCCGCTTCCTGCTATTTGAAACACCCCAAATTCTAAGCATTTGTTTATACTGAATAATAGAAACACAGTTTTTTGTGCTATTCTAATCAAAAAGGTTAAATAACTTCATTGTGACCTTATTTTCTTCACTCTCCTTCACATATTTCCTTTAATTATGACCGTGTCTGAGTCTAATATGACCCTATAGAGATCTTGTTAAGAGTGCGAGGCTTGGCATCACTTTGCTTAAATCCAAACCCTTGTTTTCCAACTTACTAGCTGAGTGGCTTTGATAAGCCACTTCAATTTTCTGTTTATGACATTCTTAATCTCTAAAATAAGAATAATAATGTTGATACCTATTCATGGTGTCATTAGGAAGATCAAACTATTAATATTCACAAAGAGCTTAGATTAATTCCTATATATAGTGAATACTTAATAACTGTTACTCTAATTATTATTTGTTGTTCTTGATGTATACTTCATATTTTTTCAAACCCTGGATTTTCTCCTGTGGTTCCTTTCTATTTTCACAAAACTTAGTGATATCTATTGACCAAACCCAGCACAAATGACCCCCTACAACAACTTCCAGAGCCCCGGAAGCTAAGTGATTTTCTATCTATGGTCCATCCATAGCACTTCATCCCAGGACCTCCTTGGTTCTTGCTCCAGAACAGCTTCCACACTACCTTGTTTTTCATTATATAAATATATGCTTTACTTTTACTTATAGACTCTAAATCAGGATTGTCCAACCTTTTGGCTTCCCTGGGCTGTATTGGAAGGAGAAGTCTTATGACACACATAGAATACTCTAACATTAACAGTAGCTGATGAGTAAACAAAAAATTCAAAAATCACCAAAAAATCTCGTAATGTTTTAAGACAGTTTACAAATTTGTGTTGGGCCTCATTCAAAGCTGTACATGTGGCCCATGGGCTGAACAAGCTTACTCTAAACTCAGAAGGAACCACATTTATTTATGATCTGCCTGTGTTCTCCACACTTAGCACAATGCAGCATTTTAGCAGTCTCCAAAGAGATGTTTGGTAAAAGAATAGCAAGAAAAAGTACTTTATATTTTAGTCTTATTCCCACCATGTGAGAAATAAAGTACATAAATAGTACTGCCTTTTGACAAAGGAGGAAAATGGTTTGCCCAAATATATCCAATGATTTAGTAACACATTGGGGGCTGGCAATCTGATGCTGATGTCATCTTCGAGTCTATCTTTCTCTAACTCCTTCTATTCTGAGCTTGGCATTCTGGCCAATTAACAACAGACACACTTAAATGATGAGGAAGTGAGAAAGCAGCAGGTATTGTGATTGGTGTTCACCCTGGAATATAAATTAGCAATTTGAAGTGTGATTTAGGACATACTCTTTGGAACATTGTGCTAGAAAGTGACAAGTCCTAGAAAGAGACAGTGAGAATAAGTTTGCATTTTTTTTCATGGAGAAAGTTCAAAAAGCTATTCCTCTTTTTTTTTTTTTTTTAATATATTTTTATTTATTTATTTATTTTGACAAAGGAGAGAGAGAGAGAGAGAACTGAAGTAGGGGAGCTCCCAGTTCAGCATATGGTTCCGCACGGGCCAGGGCTGGGATTCGATCCTCAGTTCCCCGGCGCTGCAAAGTGAGCGCCTAACCCACTGAGCCATCCCGGCTTCCCCAAAAAGCTATTCCTCTTGAACCTTTACTTTTATTGTGACTCAAGTTCGAACAGGTGTGGAAGGACACTGTCATATCAGTGAAGGACCAAAAGAAGCTGTGCCAATTGGGGTTCATTAAGAAAGTTTCTTAGTTACTCAGATGTAAAGCGATTCATAAGTCAAAATTGAAACTCAAGAACAGGGTGATAAGGGGGAAGCAGAGTCTGGGCCCATCACACATTCGGACCACATGAAACTTTTCTTCCCTGAGCACTGAAATCAGTTCAATTTAATAAGAAAAAAAATTACTAAATTTGCCTCCTCGGCTGACTTTTTCTTTTTTCTTTTTTCTTTTCCTATTGAATTTTCTCAGTGGGAGTTTTGGACAAATAAAAAGTCTGAATATAATGCTCCATTCTTATTTATTGCTTTTCATTTAAATGTTATTGGGGACATATTTTGAAATAAGAGGAAACAGGATAAACAAATATCTCACTGCTTTCAGATTTGAGGCATGGCTAAGAAAAGATGAAATCAAAGTAAATAAGCTAAGGGCTAAATAAAAATTTACCATCTAATTAAATGTAAATGGACTGATAGACTATAATGTTGAAAGTTGACCTTGACTGGCCTATTTCAACAAGCAAATGACTTGTATCTTCTTGTATGTTTCTTAACACTTTTTTATTTTTGGTTTGCTAAGATTTTTTTCTTTTCCTTCAATGAAGTTAGTTAGTCCCACTAACTTCATTTAAGAATAAGACTTCAAAATCTTCCTTACAGTTTTCTTTCTTTTTCACATCTTCCCCATTTGCTGCCCCACCCACACCCCAAATCTCTATTTGCATAACCCTGGGATTTTTTTTTTATTAGGATTGAAATATTATTATACAAGGGAATGTCTATTTTAATGGTATTTTATATATCATTTTTTTCTGTTATGAATCCAAGAATCTTAGCTGCATCATTGTGTAAGCAATCAGAAGGCTGAAATCACCTTGTGACAAAGCCATGACTTGCTTTTTAAATTATGATTGAACACAAATTAATTCCATTGATATCATTGTCGTGACATACTAGTCTCTACTTGATCCGGATTAGAGCTGGAGCTCCTTCAGTGACAGGAAGGTAGGGAGGTTTTATGAGAGCAGACACAGAGGAGGAAAATATGAAAGACATTAAGGTTCTACCTCTGCCTACACTACTGTTCTCTCTCCTCAGGTTTCTTTTCCCTGAATTAGTATAAATTGTTATCACCTACTGACGTTGTATCTAGCATTGGACTGAATAGAATCTCATTTCCTCTTTCTTATCCACTTTCCTACTAGTGCTTAACAGAAATAAGAATTTGTATTTTCACTAGATAAACAATTTTGTGATTATCAGTTTTAACTGTAACCCAAAAGTATAGATATAATATGTAGATATGGAGGGGGGTACCCCAAAGTCACCAACCCTAAGGGAAGTCAAGCAGAAGCAATGTATTTAATTCACTAAACTTCATCAAAAAAGACATGTGTCAGGACCACATTGATTTCTCTTTTCTTTGGAAAATGATTTGGTTCATTATTATAGTTACAGCTTTGCCTGCGGTCTATGGCAAGATCAGGAGTGACATAGAGGGATACAGGTAAATATGGGCACAGCCAATACATATTTCTCAAGCCAGATGACATATATAGTGGCTAAACATGTTTGGAGAAGTACTTGCAAGGGCAGATCCACAAGGCATAATATATTTGAATCTCTAAGCTTGGAGATGATTTCAGAAGACTTTGTGAAAGTAGCAGCATACGCTCTTTAATTCTGTCTTTAAAAAGACCACTCTATCTATGCTTCACAGATACATACCCACATACTCAACAAAACAGGTCTTGGAGGCATTTTGTTAATACTGACAGAAGAACAGTATTGCACTAATAAACCAAGGCATCCTGGACCCAGGTCGCCGAAACTAATCATGCCTGCTGCCAGATCCAGCAAATCAATACATAAAAGCCAACAGAACAGCAAGCTAATGTTCAGTGAGATACAAGCAAACCTTGATGTTAAGGTTTAAAGTAATGACATTGTCTTCAGGTAAACTTATAGGAAAAAAATATGTAAGATTTCTTCTAGGAAAATTTGTAAGGAGGGGATAAGGAATATTTTTTTGGCCTCATGCTGAGAATCACCACATTCAGGGCATTGCTACTATCATGGTTCCTACATCATGAAGGAATTTAAAAAGATCCAGATTCCTAGGGCATTCCTAAGACTTACTTCACTCAATCTTGAACTCTAACTTACTCTATAAATAGCCTAGTTGATGGCTCCATTTACACATCCAATAAACATCTCAACCTCTACAGCCCCAGAAGAGCATTCTTGCTCCCCTTCAAACCCTATCACTGAATACCCTTTCAAAACCTGTTTACCCAGGGTACCTAAGTTAGAAAGCACAAAAATGATTACCTCCTCAATTATTTAAAATTTCACATCTAATTGCAGCACCTACATTTCTACCCATGCCTTTAAAGCATCTACATCAGGGGTCTTCAAACTTTTGCCTTCCCTGGGCCACATTGGAAGAAGAATTGTCTTCAGAGGATGTTAGTTTTTCGTTTATTGTTCTTGACCCCAGGTATCCCCTCATCAAGAAGGTATCATAAGAATTTTATTTTCTTCTTATTGGAATGTGAATTTTGAGCAAGGAGAGACACAGAACTGAATTGAGTCAATGTTGACCAAACATTTTTCTTGTCAGGTGATTGACAGTGTAACTCGTTTGAGTTCTCTGGACATGGAGGAGGCAGAGCGACTAAGTGGACTCAGCCCACTGGGGGTTTAAATCTTGATGATTTTCTCTGAACTGTGTCATCTTGTTTCTTTGATCCTTAAGTTTATTCATCTATAAAGTAGAATCATCAAATTTAGCCCTCAGGGTTATTCTGATAGTTTTCAAATGCATGTAAACATACGTTTATTTATTTTAAAGATTTATTTTTATTGTTTTTGACAGAGAGAGAGAGAGAGAGAGAGAGATACAGAGACAGAGAGAAGGGGGAGGGCCCAGAACAGTCTCCATAGTTGCACATCATTGGTTTTTCCACATAGTTTCATTCCACAGGTGGGCGGGGCTGCACAGGGCAGGAACTGGGCCAGGGTCTCACCCCAGTGAGAACCGAACTGGGGGCACTCCCCAGCTCAGCATATGGGTCTGCATGGGCCGGGGCCGGGATTTGATCCTCGGTCCCCGGGGCTGCAAAGTTAGCACTTAACCCACTGAGCCATCCCAGCTTCCCTCGTTTATTTATTTTAAATGAAAGATTTAGGGCCCTCTTTCTGACTCCACTTATACACACAGACATATAGATACACATACACACATATGTTCGTGCTCACACTCACGTACTCATACACATAACTTCACCTGACAACTGAAAGGCGTGCTGCAGGCTGAGTTCTCCTCATCCTTCCCCTTATTTCTCTTCTGAAAACACTGTTCTGAAGGTAACGTAATATTGCACAAGGTAGAAATAAATGCACGAGGAACCCTTGCTCGCCTTCCCCTGGGCTCTCCGCTTTTACTTTCTTGTTTCTAAACAGGCTTCTGGATTCCCAGGGCTTTTCAGAACCCTTGGTTAGTAGAGGGGGTGGAGGAATGTCATGTATTTTGCAAAAGTCAGAATATTTAAATATGAAAGTTAACTAGCAGAGGTACATGATACATTTCTTGTCAAGGCAAGCCTGAGATCCTGCCTTTCTCTGGGACAGGTTATCATCTTTTTCTGCAGATTTGTGTGATCCCATTTTTAAAGTGAAATCTCTGATGGGCAGTTGGGAGGCAGATTGAGATTTGGCATGCTGCTGCCTTTCACAGGTCACTGGTGATGAGGTGTTTCCCTGAGGACACCGAGTAGGTGAAAAAAAGTCACAAATGTCCCCTTCAGAGAGAAGGATGGAGTCCAGTTTTGTTGTTAAGAGGAGTCTGACAATAATAGGAGTCTGATAATAATATTGCAGTTAGAATGGTGAGGCCACACAGCATTATGGGATATTTTAGCTAAGCATATATGCCTCTCCAGTACAGAGATCACTCAATTCTTTGAAAGCTCAAGAGCAGAAATGACTTCCTCCTAACGTCAGACTTGGGAAATCTGGGCAGTCCATCAGCGGTTTTGCCCTGAAATCTTTACCGCAGTGTGTTCATCTGCATTGGGAGAAACATTCACAGCTCCTCATAGGGTTATTACTCACAGAAAAGAAAATGTTCTGGAAAATGGGCAGGATGACAGGGGAAGGTCTACTCTGTCTGGAATATGTCTCCCCAGGGACAGCAAATGAAGTAACCATGTATGGAGGTGAACCATAGCCTGTGGCTCCAAAGCACAAGACAGGAGGAGAGATCTCTTTTTGCAAATATAAAAACTTCGGGAGAGGGCTATGTGTGTAAAACTTGTACTTGAGTCTAATTCAGTTCCTGAAATTCAGGATTTAGACTGGAGTCTGATACTAAGACTCCGCTAAGAGACCTTATGCATATGTAGTCGCACTTATACCTCTTTCCTTTGTATATGACAAAGGAATTGGCTTTTCCAATATTAAACCATTAACAGCCGGTGCCTGGATGTCTGTCTGTCTCCATGTACAAAGAAGCACAGTGGCTTATGGATGTCTCTCCTAAAGCCCGGGAGCTGGACACTGACAGGTCCTCTTGGGTGAGCTTTTGTTTTGAAGTGACACAGTTGTTGACTTAATCTGCGCTTGAACTCACGAAGCTCCTCCATGCATTTTGCTTAGGTCTATTTCAAGAACTGCCTGAACCATTACGGCATTTCGCTTATCTGCTTAGAAAGTAATAATTTTCTCACAGAAAGGGGTGACTGTTTTCAAACTAATTCTATTCCTTCATTATCAGGGGTTAGGGGAAATGCTTCTAAGGCACTTGACCTGCTAGTTCTGACTAAATTAAGAATAGGTTTGCCTCTAAAAGTTGACAAAGCATATTATGACTAAAGCAAGATTATTTAAAATTAGGGAATATAAATTCCTAGGAGTTGCTCTCTATTTTTATCTTAATAACCCTTCTCTTCAACCTGATGTCTAAGCACTTATCCAACAACCATGACAACCAAATTTAGGAAAGAGTCAGTGATGACCCACAAGAAAGCTCTTTGAACACAGACTTATTCACTCACTGATACATTTGTTTATTAGAAAATAAATCAATGTAGCAGCACCTATCTATTAGGCAATGTTTCAGGCACCAGGAAAACAATGAATAAAATAGCCAGATGTCATGCTTTGGTAGACTGTACATCTTGACAGATGTATTCAGGAAGTGTCTGCTCCCATGTCCCTAATGTTCCAATATTTTTATTTTTCCAAAAGAAAAGTTAAGCTCAGGACAGATCTTACATTCTTTTTGTAAAAACTATATATTCCAGGAAACTTAGAACTGGAAAGGATACTATGGATCACGGGTGTCTAATATTTTGGTTTCCATGGGCCACAATGGAAGAAGAAGCATTGTCTTGGACCACACATAAGACACACAAGGTGGCCATAATAGCACATCTAAACACTCTCATGAAAGAGGACTTCCAGAACTGTTTCAGAAAGAGGCAAGAATGATGGGATATGTGCATTTGAAGCAAGGCAGAGTTTTTTGAGGAGGATTCATGGCATTGTGTTTTTAAGATTTATTTTTATTGTTTTTTTAACAGAGAGAGAGAGACAGAGATAGAGACAGAGAGAAGGGGGAGGGCCCAGAGCAGTCTCCATAGTTGACAGCATTAGTTTTCCATATGGGTTCACTCCACAGGTGGGCACGGGGCTGCGCAGGGCAGGAACTGGGCCAGGAGCCTCCTGCATAGGCCCCGGCAAGAACTGAACTGGGGGCACACTCCAGTTCAGCATGTGGGTCCACATGGGCCGGAGCTGGGATTCGATCCTCAGTCTCCAGGGCTGCAAAGAAAGCGCTTAACCCACTGAGCCATCCCAGTGTCCCTGCATTGTGTTTTTTACTGTAATAATTTTTAAAATTTAAACATGCAGCTGTATTTTTTGACCACATCTTATATACCTAGTCCTTTGCTCTTTATACAACACTGAGCTGTCATCTTTAAAGATGTGTCTGTTATCACTGGTATGAATGTTTTGTTGTGATATTAGAAAGAACTCCTAGAGTTAAAGGAAACAACAGGGATTGTAAAATCATCTATTATTTCACTTTTTAAAAACATACATGTAGTTGATTATGATATTGAACAGTGTATGCACAATGCCTGCAAAGTAGATAAGTAAAATCAGCATATTTCTACCATACTGCAATGTCCTTAATTATATACCTAACCCTAATTTTGGCTATTTTCCTAACCAACTAAAACCTGCAAACTAAAAAAAAAAAAAAAAAATTTATAATGCTAATTAAGATTTGTGGGGTTCACTTCTGTACCCCAAGGGGAATGAGGAAGGCTGCCAGTCCCCCAGTACTTCCTCGGCTCTATAAGTGCTAGGACAGCTCACTTCCTGTCCTGGAAAGACAGAATTCACTCCTGAGATCCTAGCTCATTTGTTAGGTATTTCCAGAACAGAGTAAAGATTGTGCCAAATGTTGCAAATCATATATGATCTGTGCCATGAGACCCTCAAATGATTTCATTTACAAGCACATAAAACACACTGTAATTTGAACTGAAGTTCTGATTCACTCTCAATGCAATGCTGCCCTGGCACAACCTTCTCCAGTTTTTATCCTGATTGAGTTTGCCAAACTTTTTACTTTATTTTATGTGGAAAAAAAAAAAGAAAAAAAGCCATTAATCATGTTTAATCAGGATGACACAAGAGACTCTAATATTATTCTCTGATTGCCATAGAAAATGAGCTTTAAATGGTTGTTCTAATTTAATTTACCATAAACTAGTCAAAAGAAACAACAACAACAACAAAGGTCATGATGATTGAGAAAAGGCATAAAGAAATTATTAATAGACTATAGATTAAGAATCTGATTGTGCTAAAAGAAATAAAATAAGAAAGATATATTTTAATAAATCAAAACAGATGTACTAAAATAAGACTATTTGATTCAAACGTTGCATCAATTTTCAGGGAAAAATTAAAATACCATCTCCAATAACTTTTTTTTTAAAGATTTATTTTATTGATTTTTGACAGAGAGAAACAGAGACAGAGAGAGAGACAGAGAGAAGGGGGAGGGCCCAGAGCAGTCTCCATAGTTGACATTAGTTTTCCATATAGTTTCACTCCACAGGTGGGCACGGGGCTGTGCAGGGCAGGAACTGGGCTGGGAGCCTCCTGCATAGGCTCTGGCAAGAGCTGAACTGGGGGCATAGCCCAGTTCAGCATGTGGGTCCGCTTGGCCCGGGGCCAGGATTCGATCCTCGGTCCTCAGGGCTTCAAAGTGAGTGCTTAACCTGCTGAGCCATTCCAACTTTCCCTCCGATAACTTTTATGTGTCACTTTATATCTTCTTAGCCTCACCAGTCTTTGTTCTAAACGCCACCGAGATAACCAAATTTCTGATTAACTTCACAGGAGCACAACCTAACAATGTCTCCATTCAAATTTCTCTTCCTGCCAACTTGGACATCCCGTGACAGGGTGACCAATATGTCCTGGTGTGCTTCTTTTAGCGCTGGAAGTCTCTCTGTCTAGGCAGCCCTTCTGTCCTGGCCAAGCCGGATTGGTTGATCATGTAACTGGGCCCTAAGGCTTGAGACTTGGGATCCAGTTCAGTGCTCATGCATACACAGCTTGCCAGTGTGGGGGTTTAAGGTTCTAGGGAGTGAACTCCCGTCCAATAGAGGTTGGGAGTTGATGAATCAGCTCTTCCTCTTTTCCTCTCTGGGGCTGGTTATCTTGAGATGCAATTTATGTGGCTTCGTTCAAGATGGTCCCCTAGGACTAAGCAACTAGTTATGTTCAGAGGCAGCACCCAGATCAACTTTCCTTCCTTCCTTTACTCTTTTTCCTTATACTCCTTCCCTGAATTTTCACTCCAGAATACAGAAACAACAAAGAAGCCTTGCCTCAGGCATCTCTTTTAAAAATTGATTTTTATTGTTTTTGACAGAGAGAGAAAGAGAGACAGAGAGAAGGGGGAGGGCCCAGAACAGTCTCCATAGTTGCACATCATTGGTTTTTCCACATGGTTTCATTTCACAGGTGGGTGCGGGGCTACACAGGGCAGGAATGGGCCTGGATCTCACCCCGGTGAGAACTGAACTGGGGGCACTCCCCAGTTCAGCATATGGGTCCAAACGGGCCGGGGCCGGGATTCGATCCTCAGTCCCAGGGGCTGTAAAATGAGCGCTTAACCCACTGAGCCATCCTGGCTCCCCCCTCAGGCATCTCTTTTAGTGCTCAAAGGCTATAAAAGCAGGCATGCAGAAGTGAATCTAGAAAGT
>PVKE010013058.1:0-37225 GCA_004027555.1 Craseonycteris thonglongyai
CCCCATTATTTCATTTGTAATTGTTTTGGTTTATAGCTACAATATTGATTTTTTTAATGCGAATATTAATTTGTGCATGTGTTCTTCCTGCTGATGAAATATTTTTGTGTGTATAACAAACAGCTGTCAAAATCACTTATTTACACCCAACGATATTGAAGACTTATCTTCACAACTCATTGAGTCATACTCAGAACTCAGTTCCTATTGCAGCAATAAGAGCTGTGAATAAAAAACCAAGGCATCTTCGTTAAAGTGAGATTACACCATAAAACTGTTTATCAATTTAGCTGTTTAAGTCATCTTAGATCTTAGTATTTGAGATTCTCCCCACTTCCTAGCTAGCTTCAAGAAGGGAAAGCTAAGTTCTTACCTTTAATTCAGAACGTTGTCTACGGTACCTTTCTGCTTCTTAAACCTTTTTTTTTTTTTTTTTTAAGATTTATTTTTATTGTTTTTGACAGAGAGAGAGACAGAGACAGAGAGAAGGGGGAGGGCCCAGAACAGTCTCCATAGTTGCACATCATTGGTTTTTTTTCACATAGTTTTATTCCACAGGTGGGCGGGGCTGCACAGGGCAGGAACTGGGCCGTGTCTCACCCCGGTGAGAACCGAACTGGGGGCACTCCCCAGTTCAGCATATGGATCCGCATGGGCCGGGCCCGGGACTCGATCCTCAGTCCCCAGGACTGCAAAGTGAGCGCCCAACCCACTGAGCCATCCCGGCTTCCCCCTTAAATCTTTTTAGATGAAAAATGCCAAGTTAGAAAGTTAGGGTGTGTTACTGTTATCCAAGATTTTAGAGTGCATCCTCAGCATGTGCTAATTAAACCCTCCTCAGGATTAAATGGGAATGGGGGTGGTTTCTACATGATGAAAGGTTATAGGTTACAGTATAATCTAAGGTAGTTATTTCTAAATCACAGAACTTTTGAATTTCTATCTCCTCTGCAACAGGCTGCCAGTTGTCCTGGATTGTGGTGAGAGAAAGAGATTAGGATGACCCACCAGGTCTTCCAAATTCTTCACAAAGCTGTCAAGAAAAATAAATCTTAGCACAAAATCTATAAATCTCTGAGAAAGGACATGTTCGGGGAGACTCAGTAAGACATTAGAAATACCTTTAAATTACTGCTCCTGCATTAACAAGAAATTATGTGATTCAGATCTAAAGGTATGATTTCTCAAAGAAGAAAAATGAGTTGTGGAGTTGTTAAGTGACAAGACCCATCACAGACCTATTTTGTCCAGTAGTAATACAGCTGCTGATCAGTTTACTAAGGAGCCCAAGGGCAGATTAATTATTTAGCAGCGGAATAAATTGAAAAATTGTCCCTAACTACTTCAATACAAATTGAAATACCAGACTCTGCAAAACTCTCAGCAATAATCACAGAAAGTTCGAGTGAATTTGAAACAAGGTTTTGCGATTGGTCTCTAATCACCCTATCCTTTTTGGGTTTTTTTCCCTCTTACCTCTCAACCTCCATTTTCCCTATCGCAGCCCATTCAATTACCTTACCCCCAACCCTCCCCACCCCCCCCACCCCCCGCCCATACGCTCACCTCATACTAAACAAAGGCCTCTTCAGAAGGCAATTCCTCCTGCACTTTTCCCTCCCTTTTTCCTTATACTTAATGCTCAGTACTGGAAATTCAAGGGCACAGCAGCAGAGCAAGGGTCATGTACCTCCAAGAGCCTAAGTTACCATCTAATGGTGACTATGGGGACAGGGAGAATGATAGGTGAAAAAAAAAATGGATTAGAAATAAAAACAAAAATGATAGGCACCAGTGAGGTACAAACAACCTTCTGTGAAAGTACAGATGAAGAAGCAATTAATTTCTGTCATTTTCCAGCAAGGATGGGTGACAAATATCTTCACTCTGCCTATTCCCCTCCCATCTGTTTCTCTCACTTCTAATGGGGACAATTTGGGATGTGGGTTGTCAGTTCCTGCTACTGAAATGTGAAACTGGAGGATGAAATTTATTCTGATGTCAACCACAGAAGAGGCTGTATTTCATTTAGTATACATAGTCAGGGGGGAGTTTGGTGACTAAATCTCTATAAGGAACAATGATCCTAGGTTCCTGATGCCAGCTTCTGCTTTAGGATCCACAATAACAGTTGTTGTAATCATGTTTTCTCATTTCTCTCTTTTCCCCCCAACTTCTCAGTGTCTTAGGATTTCTCATTCTATTCCCTCACTAGTTCTTGCACCAGAATATTCTCACTACTGTACACTTCAGGTGCAGAACAGTATTTGTTCCAGGATAATATGATCGCCTATGTGTTATGAATTTAGAGGCACTCTCCAGAGCTCTTTGTCTAAAATGCCATTGCTTTATGTGTCCTATTAAACATTTAAATGTCCCTGTAAGGGTAGAGCAGAAGTTTCTATCAGTCACTTATACCTCAGCTTGAATTATTTCATCATATAATTTTTCTCTGAGCATCTAGTAAGCATGAGCTACCTTCAGGCTACTAATTCATTTCCTGCTGCCACTATTCATTTAGCATCCTATTACAGGTTAACGTATTTGTTCAACTTGTATACCAGATGGGGGAAAGCAACATAATATAATTTTAATAAATAACAATTGTATGGGGAAACCATAATACTGCCTTGGGAATTGGGTACAGGCTTCAGAGAGAGGACCACCAATTTGAGATACATTTTAAAGTTTACGTTGGTGTTGGCCAGAGCTAGGAAAGGTTGGGCGTGGAGGTGAGAAATTGGAATTATGAATACTTTGAAATGGGGAGGTGTGGGGTGAATAGAAACCAGGATAGAAACTTCAAGTAGCCAGGAATAGCATAAGATGTTGCAGGAATGCAAGAGGAGTTAGATTCAGAAATTGGGAGAAAATGTCAAAAGGTAGAATGGCATCAAGGAAGATGATAAGATAGTCTGTGACTATTTTAGATTTTTGCCACTGAGCACTTATTTTAAGAGACAAAGAAACAAGGCAGTTGGGACTTGGGATAATTTGGAAGGATTTAGAATATGAATAATAGAACTGACAGCACATGAATCATCATTACTGCTAATCAACCTTTCTCCCAGTCACCTAGGATCTGCATTGTTTGTTACACATGAAAAAGATGAAAAAGGATGGGCGCCTTGGCACCCTGCACTCCCAGGGATCCACTTCTTCACATTTCACCGGAAAGCCCAGGAGATGATCCTTAAGATCTCTTTTAGTTCTAAGGACTACGGTTATTTTTAGGTCTCCAGTGACTTATGCTGTATCTTGCACTATCTACATAGACACAATCTCCTCCTACTTGGAGCATTAAGTTTACCAGAACACTAGCATCAAAGAACTTGGGGGTTTATTATTTTAAATTTTGACAATCACTGTTTTCCTCATTATAAAAATAATACATGTTTATAACAGAAAAATTAGAAGAGAGTTGTAAAATCTCACAACTCCTACCCGTTCAGACACAACCACTGCTAATACTTGGTATGTATATATAACCTTACTGAGAATACTGTTATTTCATGTAAGACCATATTTAATTAATAGTAAAGTGCTCTTCACTAGACAAAGCTGCTTATTTGCTTCTCCTAGAGCCAAGACCTTTTTCACAGAAAGAACTATTGAGCATTTCATGGGGCTCAACAAATCCAGGGAGGCTTCATTCTCCCTGGAAAGTCAATCAATATACATTAAATAAAAGCTAATTGAACCATAACCCAATAAAATACCTTTTCAATGAACACACTCAAACATTAATAGAAGTGATTTTTGACTCATATGCCATGTGTCAGACACTGTACAAGGTACTTTTTCTGTGCTCTCTTTTTTTTTTTAAGATTTATTTTTTATTGTTTTTGACAGATGGAGAGAGACAGAGAGAGAAAGAGGAGGGCCCAGAACAGTCTCCATTGTTGTACATCATCAATTTTCGACATGATTTTGTTCCACACAGGTGAGTCGGGGCCGTGCAGGGCAGGAACTGTGCTGGGGACCTCCCACATGGGAGGCACGTCCCCTCGAGCCCGGGCCAAAATGGAGGGTGAGAACCGAATTGGGGGTCTCCCGCATGGAAAGCACACTCCAGTTCAGCATATGAGACTGCATGGGCCGGGGCCCGGGTTCAATTCTCAGTCCCCGGGGCTGCAAAGCGAATGCTTAACCCACTGAGCCCTCCCAGCTTCCCCTATACTATCTTTAAACCTTATAGTAATACTTGAGGGCAGATATTTTGATCCCAGTTTTACAGATACGATTTCAGAAGCTTGGAAAGGCTAACTGTCTTTATTATAGTGACATTGCTAGCAAAGAGCTAAGTCCAGATTTGTATCCCAAACTGATTAGTGCCAAATGTCTTCTTCTTACCACAACATTAGCATTTACTAAACTGTTTTCTAAATACTAGTGTTCAGTGAGATATAAGATTGTTCTATAGAAAAAAAAAAAAGATTTCTTTGTCTCCTATGCCTGAAAATCATTACACTGCAGAAAAAAAATATTTAACTTAATTTAATGCTTACCTCTTTAATCTTATTTGGGCACTATATCGATGTTTTTCACTGATACACCTTCAGCCATATTATGCTAGAGACAAAGGAAAGAAATATCAAGTGAGGAAGTCCAGGAATCATTGTACTAAATAGGTTTTTCTTATTTAGTAAAATTTAAATAGCCAGTACCCATGAGGAACATTTCATCTAAGTTCAGGAACTCTTGAATAATAGACAATAAAAATACCAGAAATCTTTATTGTCTTTATAGTCTCAAGTACAAACAGAAACTGATTTATCATGAAGTTAATAAAGGTTAATCTATAATACACCATGCACTGAGCCCAAAAACCTGGGAGGTCCCTAGCAACGTGTTTATATAATCATAAGCTGTTTGCAAAGTTTGCAAAAAAATAAAAAAGATGTACCTGCTATTGGTTGACATTTTCTACTTCCTCTTCAGCTTGCCCTGTGCCAAGTTGTGTCCTGCTTAGCAATATTGAAGTGGCACTGGACTTTTTGGTATTCGGTTAACTAGATGACTTTGGAAAGCAGTAAGATCTGTATAACGTAGTGATTCTCAACTGGGTGTGATTTTGCCACCAGTAGACATTCGGCAATGTCTGGTGTCACAACGGGGGTGGGGAATGGGAATGTTACTGGTGTATAAAGGCCAGAGAGGCTGCAAAACACCAAGAAATAAAAGAATGACCCTCCCTCTTACCAACAAACATTTACTGGGCCTAAAACATTAATGGTGTCAAGATTGAGAAATCCTAGTTTCATGGAATAAATTTTTGTGGTTTGCAATCCCTTCCACATATAGTTGACTTATTCCTGGTTGTCCTAATGTGCAAATGGCTTACATAAATATTCTGTGCTGACTCTCCCCGGGTTATGATATGAAGACTGAAGACAGAGATTATATTATTATAGGAATGGCTGTACAGTAATTGACAATAGAAATATATAGGTGTAGAGGCGAAAAAAGGTTTGAAATTTATGGAGCCAGAAGCTAGTCTGAGATAATTTTGCCAAATATTAAACATTTAAAAGTAAGGCAATGATACCCATTCTAAATAGAAGGCTTCTTCTTTTGCAAACATACTCAATAGTACATCATATACAATTATAAATGTTCTATAATAATTTTTTCAATTTCTATTTTTTTATTTAAAAAAATTTAGATATGTTTTTTAAATTACATTTGATATACAATATCATATTATTATTACTGGTTTCAGGTGTACAAAATAATGATAAGACTTTTAGCGTCACCGTGATAAATCTGGTACCCATCTGATACCATACATAATTATTACAATATTATTGACTGTAAGCCCCATGCTATACTTTACATCTGTGACTATATTGTAACTATGAATTTGTACTTCATAATCTCTTTCCTCTTGTTTCCCACTCCTCAACCTTCCTCCCATCTGTCAATTATCAAAATGTTCTCTGTATCTATGAGTCTGTTTCTGTTTGTTTGTTTGTTTATTTTGTTCTTTAGATTCCACATATAAGTAGAATCATATATCTCATTAGGCCAGAAACTATCTAATTGTTACCAATCAATGTCACCCCAATAAATTTAACAATATACAGTATATATATATAAAATATCTCATTAGGTTAATTTTCTGGAGTTTTCTGCTGTTCTTTCATTTGGGACATATTTCTTTGTTTCCTCATTTTGGATGCCTGTCTGTGTTTGTTTGTATGTATTAGGCAAATCTGCTATGTCTCCCACTATTGTTGGGTAGTCTGATGTAGTGGGTACCTGTGGGACCCTTGCATAGTCTACCTGATCACCTGTGCTGGGTGTTCCCATAAATTCTTATTTGTTGTCAGTACTATGCCTGGAGCTACTCAGCAAATGTCACAGAGTACACTGAGGTCAGTCACAGCCCAACTGGGATCTGCAAACTCCAATAATTTTATAAGAAAGATTGCAATGTGGGTGGAGCTGGCTGCTCACTGTAGGAAAAGCCTCTGGAAAGGGGGGGGGTGGGTTGGGTAAGGCAGAGTCCCAGTGAGTTAGCTGGGTGAAGTAATCAGAGCCCATGACACCAATCAGGTTCAGATTTGGCCATGTGGGGGTGGGCGCAACACATGAAAAAACATTGCCTGCCTTGCTGCCTTGGAGGAGAACCACACTCAGAAAAATTGGTGACAGGAAAATCAAGATGGCTCAGTGGTTTAAGTGCTTGCTTTACATCCCTGGAGACCAAGGATCAAATCCCATCCCTGGCCCATGTGGACCCATATGCTGAACTGGGGTGTGTGTCCCATGTGGGAGGCCCGCATTTCAGTTCTTATCTCTTAGTTCAGCCCCTGGTTTGAGGGGCCATGCCTCCCATGTAGGAGGCCCCCAGACCAGCTCCTGCCCTGGGTGGCCCCTGCCCACATGTGTGAAACAAAACCATGTTGAAAACTGATGAGGTACAACTGCGGAGACTGCTCTGGGCCCTCCTCTTTCTCTCTGTCTCTTTTAAAAACAATAAATCTTAAAAAAAAAAAAATGGTGACTGTCTTCAGTTCTTGTGCCAAAGTCACACATCTGTCTGGTCCCTCCTCTATGCCTGCAACACCCCCTGAGTCACCATTTTTCTGCCAGAGCCCAGGGTGAGTGCCAGTGAGAGACTGAGTCTACAAGTGCGCAATCTAAGAGGATATCTGTGTTTCCCACAGCCTTCAATACCAAGCAGTCAGAATTCCCACTATATTTCATAATCAAATGTAGGTTCCTCTTCCCAACACCAGTATTCTGTGTTGGGGTCCTTTGCTCCCCAGAGGGGTTCTGGGGAACCTCTGTGGCTGAGATATTCCTCCTGATTCTTAAACACCACAGAGGTTTGGGAGTAGCTCATTTTGTGTCTCTGACCATCCTACCAGTCTCCACATGGCTTCTTCTTTATATTCTTAGTTAGAAAACTTTTCTTCATCCAGACTGCAAATGGTTCTCCAGGTCGGTTGTTCTATGACTTAGTTGTAATTTTAATGTATTCCCAGAATGAAGTAGGTACAGTTTTTATCTACTCCACCATCTTGGATGTCTCACTATAGGATTTTGGACAAGAAGTTTGCATAATAGAGTTTATAAAAAGTCTCAGATTGTAGGGCACATATCTGAAGCACTATTACCAACACTATATATTTCTGTTTCAAAG
This sequence comes from Craseonycteris thonglongyai, assembly GCA_004027555.1. NCBI lineage: Eukaryota > Metazoa > Chordata > Mammalia > Chiroptera > Craseonycteridae > Craseonycteris > Craseonycteris thonglongyai. The sequence goes on from PVKE010013058.1 coordinate 7,652, forward strand.
TCACATATTTCACCTATTTTTTATATTAGGCATGCCAATATAGGAGCATATTGACATGAAATTACCAACCACAAATTTGGGGGCTCAAATAAAGCTTTATAAATTATCATTAATTTAAAACCTATTTGATCTACTGCAGTATAAGAGAAAATTATCTTTTTATTCCATTTATAGAAAATATACATAAGAAAATATACATGTAGAGACATGCTGGACAAAAAGAGTATTAAACAGGTATAGAAGGCAGTTAATTAAAATGTTATGAATTTCTTAAACTTTTGTGATTTTTTTCAGCTTTTTAAAATATGTAATTTATTGTGATTTTTAATTCATGTTAATTGCTCACTTGTGTTAATTTTAAATTTATAATTTTATTTTATTTTCTTAAAGAGGGTCCACGAAGTTTTGTTAAACCTAGATATTTTCCTATACACATTTTATGTTGATATAACATACTGAATCAATATATTTTTTTATTTATTTAAAGAAAATATTTGCATCCTGCTCATGACTCATTTCAGAAAACAGATCCACTGAGAAGTCCATTTTTTTCTTCCTCTGCTGTCTTACAAGAACTGAAATATGCCTTTTCATGTCCCTTACTTAATGGAAAATGAAGATGCAAAAAGGAGAAAATCCCATTTCCTCTGTGAGACCTAATGCCCTAAAGTCACAAACATAACTTATGGGTTCTGATCATACTTTTATTCCTTGCCATTCCAATAAAGTTTATTGAAATTAGAATTAAAATTAAAAACTTTAAACCAAGGAGCCAAATACAGGGGCAGAAAAAATATATATGCAAGTTATACTCAAAGAATATTGCTCTTTTTTCAGCCAGAATGTACTACAAGTTAGCAAAAGCCAGTTTATTTTCTTTTTTAATCAAAGATAATCATGTTAGCATTGAGGAAAATCTTCATTTTTGTTTAATAGTTTATGATTTAAGACTTGTCATTTTATATTATAATAGGATGAGGGTCCAAGAAAAAGACCTTTTAGCCATATGGTTCAAAGGTCTAAGACTTTAATACTTAGAGAGAATGTGAATGAAAAGAGTATTTCTGGATAGGCTAAAATTACTAGCCAGATACTTGAAAAATGTAAGTAAAAATGCATTTAAAAGTGATATGAATACACTGAATTGGTTGAAACGTAAAATCCCACAGAGAAGTATTTGTGGATTGCGGCAGGAATTCTACATTAAAGTGCATTATTTCATGCAGAGAGAATCTTATTGAAATTATAAAGTGCTCCTATGGCAAAAGGAAAGACCAATCCACAGCTTTATAGCAGCAGTCAGGGTAACAGCACACTTCTCAAAATAAATCCCTCACACTTCCAGAGGAATAACTCCTGCTAATCAAATGTCCTCAAACATTTGTGTACTACCTGAAGTTGCCTGAACATTCTGGCCAAAGAGAAAGAAATGTAGGTTGCAATAGGGCATAATGATATTTCAGAGATGCTACCATTGAAGTACTTTTAATTTCATTCAGTCTTAAAATGTTCCAGTTTAATCTGGAGACACAAAGATTATAGGCATCAAGAGTCCTGGCTTGCAGATTACAGACTATTTGAAGCTAAAAACACTTAGATGATGGATGTGTGGGCATAATTGCACAAATTAATCACTTGAACTCCCAATTTAACTTTTTTATATTCTATTTGTGTAGTTCTAGAGTAATCAGGAGTGTTGCTAGAAACTTTTGGGGAGTATCTGGGTACTTTGATGTTTTAGTGGGAGAATTTAGTTGAGAATTCTATCAAGCTCCTGGCATTAAGGAAAACATCTACTTGGCTCTATAGACTTAACCTTTTGCAGAATCAGAAGAAAAAAAAAGAAAGTCTGACACAGAAAAAAAAAAGGCTACTGATCTAGATTAATGAGAAATTGTGTACAACTGTGACCTGACCTGGGTAAATCTCTTCACCTTATCTGTAAAATACATAATAGTACACATCTGAGGGTGTTATGAAGATTAAAAGATAGTAATGTATGTGAAATGACTTTACATGGGACCTGAAACAGAGTGATTTTGTTGTTCTAACAGTTATATTTATTTTTATATAGTCTCAACTACATTTATTTTGTTTTAAGATTTATTTTATTGTTTTTGAAAGAGAGACAGAGACAGAGAGAGAGATAGAGACGAGAGAGAGAGAGAGAGAGAGAGAGAGAGAGAGAGAGAGAGAGAGAGAGAGAGAGAGAAATAGGGGAAAGGGCCCAGAGCAGTTTCCATAGTTGTACGTCATCAATTTTTGACATAGTTTAATTCCACGCAGCTGGGTGCGGGGCCACACAGGGCAGTAACTAGGTCAGGACCTCCCAAATGGGAAGCTTATCCTGGCAGGACTGAACTGGAGGCCTCCTACATGGGAAGTACACCCCAGATTAGCATATGGGTCCTCAGGGGCCGACCAGGATTTGATCCTCAGGTCCTGGGGCTGCAAGGTGAGCTCTCAACCCACTGAACCATCCCGGCTTCCCCTCACCTATACTTAGATGATTATAGTTAAGAGACGGTTTGTCCATTATATTTTGAAATTAATCATAATTATTTTTGTTCCCTTATTGTGTAATCATTTTGACCAAAATGGTGTTAACAAAATGAAGGAAAAGATTCATTAATTGATTCACAGAGTAACATTAGAGTTCATACTTGATGAACAGTGGAATGGGGTCTGGAGTTTTAATATTAATAGTATTTTGCCTGTATTAAGTACTCAGACTTACTAGAGATAAATGCATTCAAATTTTGTATACTCAGAATTTCTCTTCAATTTATCAAGCAAGTTCAACCTAATTTGAATAAAAATCAAGTTTCTAAAAAACTATTACATATAAAAACCATGCTAAAATTAAGTAATGTGTACTTGAATTTAAGCAGAAAACTTGAGCTAACAACTACCATCACACATGGAAATGTCTAATATATTATTTCCCAGGATGAAATACACTTGGATTTCTTATTTCTTAATTACTCCCTTCATCTCTCCCTCCCACCTTCCTTCCTTCCTTCTTTCCTTCTTTCTTTCTTTCACTCTTTCCCTACCCTCCTTCATTCTCTCTCTCCCTCTCTCTCCTTTCCTCCCTCCATCCCTTCTTCCCCTCCTTCTTTTAAAAACTTTCAGATGAAACAGAAGTCAGTTGGACGTCAGTGTTAATGGCCTACGTTTTAGACCTAAAAGATTTCACTGTGATAGTCTTTTCTATAATGTGTGCTACATAGATCCTGATGAAGGTATCATAATGAGATTCCAATGTAATAGAAACATAATGCACTCTCTTAAATATAGGTACATACAAAAACATATATTAAATTTACTATTATAAATATGATACATTCTAATTTTTAGTTCTGCCTAATACACCATCATTCATAATTCCTCTTTACCTCTAAGAATAGCATTGGCTTCATGAAGTCTAAAGCCACACTTTTCAAAAACTACTGTTAGAACTCTGGGAAAAAAATTGAATTACAATGGTTGAACTCTCCTAGCTATATATCTGTATCATTAGCACTTGGAAAGTTAAAGGAATTAAAACATGTGCATATTTTTTTCATACTTAAGCCCATCTTTCCCAATTTTATGCCAAATTTTTGTTCTCTTCTTTTTAGCATTGAAATTACAGGTCCATAATGCCTTATCTGCAAATCTGAAATCCAAAATAATCTGAATACCAAAAGGTGTTTCGAAACTGCTATAACGGCAATGACTGCCTGAGCATGAGGTTATTTATTATCTCTGTTTTACTCAATATGGATGCTAACACATTTCCCGGCAAAAACAGCCCAGTCCCTGATTATAGTGCTCCTGCAGCCCCGGATGCTATATGTACTATGTCACTGTTCTAACATTCTAAAGTTCCTAACTTTGATATACATCTTGCCCCATGGATTTCAGGAAAGATTGAAGACCTGGATTTTCTTCAGGATTGCCCTTGTTGTATTGACTCAACATTTCTTCTTTATTTCTATTTCTAAAAATTCAATAAATTTGGATTACATTAAAGGTCAGCTGTATTTAGAAATTGATCAGGGGATAATATACAGGGCCTCTTGTGAGTTACTAAAAGTAGAATGAAGTGAACACATAATGCAACACATAGAGGATATATTGTAGAATTATATACCTGGAACATATGTTATTTTTATTAATCAGTGTCACCCCCAATAAACTTAACAATAAAAACAAATATTTAAAGCCCCCCCCCAAAAAGTAGAATTAATATTTCTATTAGAGGGGAAGCCGGGATGGCTCAGAGGGTTAAGCGCTTGCTTTGCAGCCCCAGGGACCAAGGACTGAGTCCCTGCCCCGGCCTGTGCAGACCCATATGCTGACCTGGGGTGTGCTTCCCAGGTGGGAGGCCCCCAGTTCAGTTCTCTCTGGGGTGAGCTTTCCATGTAGGAGGCTCCTAGTTTGGCTCCCAGCTCGAGGGAGTGTGCCTCCCATGTGGGAGGCCCCAAGCCTGGTTCCCACCTTTCATGATCCCTGCCCACCTATGTGAAATGAAACTATGTTGAAAACTGATGATGTACAACTATGGAGACTGTTCTGGATTCTCCCCATTCTCTCTGTTTCTCTTTGTCTCTGTCTCTCTTCCTCTGTAAAAAACAATAAAATAATCTTTAAAAAAAATTTCTATTAGAGAATAAAGGAGAACACATGATCTTAAATAGGACTATCCTTTTGAAAACAAATAAAATGATAGGATTCCTCATCATGGAGGGAAATAGAATGCTAACTTTCAGGTAACCTATTTAAAAATAGTCATTTTATTTTATCAACCCATCTCAAAAAGCAGATGCCTGGTGCTATACTAAATGCTAAGAGTCCTGTGATTTTCTACCACAATCCAGCTGTTTTCAAAGTTTGTGATGGATGGCCCTAAGTACTCTGCCACCCTGCTCTGCGAATCATGTAATTGTTTACTATGCTGGTCCATTTAACTCTGATTTAGTACCATCTCTCAAACATATGCAGAGTACACATATTTCCTTTCTTGATAATAAAAACAAAAAACAAAACACTTTATGCTTTTTATATATGGAATTTCAGAAGTCAAGTTATTAATGCAAAAATGTGATTTTTTTTTCCTGTCCACTCCCTCCCTCCTTATCTCTCTTCCTTTTTCTTTCTTCTATTCATTCATATTTTCTTTCTTCTTATATTCCCTTCTTTCCTTCCTTCCTTCCTTCCTTTCTTCCCTTCCTCCTCTCTCCTTTCCTTCCTTCTACTTTACTTCTTCCCTCCTTTTCTATCATTCACCCTTCCTTCCTTCAAATGAATGTAATCTTTTAAGAACGTTGATGTACATAGATCCCTTCACTTGAAATATAAAATTAAGCACATAAATATTACCCTATTTAAAATAACTATAAAAGATTTTTGTCTTTATTATGAAAATGCTATTAGACAATACTCTATCAAGTGATAATATGATTATACTGATTAAGGAAATTGATTATATATTAATGACATTTGGTCTGGATAGAAAAATAGGAATTTGAAAGTAAACTTCTCTACCTTAGTAACATTTCCAAATTAACTTAGAGGGATAAAAATATTATATAATAAGCCGCATATATTTAAAATATATAATTTGATAAATTTTGACATATGTATTCACCTGTGAAAATATCAACACAATCAAGATAATAAACATACCCATCACCCCCCAAAGTTTCTTCAAGGCTCTTCGTACACAGTCAATAGTTTAGTGGTTACCTGAGAGTAAGTGGAGTGGGGGAGGAGGGAGGGTGAGACAAATATATGATGATGAGAAGAGAACTGACTCTGGATGATGAACACATAATGCAGTACATAGATGACGTAATATAGAATTGTACACCTGGAACCTATGCAATTTTTACTAACTAATGTCACCCCAATAAATTTAACAATTAAAAAAAAGATTTTTTGTTACTCCTTCCTTCCACTCCTCCTGGACTGCTCCATCTTGTCCTCAGACAACCACTAACCTATTTTCTATCACTATGGATTAGTTTGCATTTCTACAATTTAGTATAAATGGAATCGTGCAATGTGTTCTTTTTTTTTTTTGACTGATTTATTTCATTTAGTATAATTAGTTAGAAATTCATTGTTAGGTACATTATTAGTTTATTCCTTTTAATGTTAAGTAATATTATAGTGTCTGAACATGCCATTATTTTTTCTCATTTATTTGTTCATGAATTAATTTCAGTACATTCCAGTTTTTGATATTACAAGTAAAGTTGTTGTGAACATTTATGTTTATCTTTGTATGAACACATGCACATATTTTCATTTTTTAAATTATCTATTCACTTACTGAGTAAATATCTAGGAGTAGATCACATGGTAGCTGTATATTTAACTTTTCAAGAACCTGTCGCATTGTTTTTCAAAGCAGGTGCACTATTTCACATTCCCTTTAGCAGTGTGTGAAAATTTCAGTTCTTCTCTATCTTCATCAACATTCAGTATGGTCAGTCTTTTGGTTCGACATTCAATTAAGTAGGTAGTGATATCTCACTATGGTTTTAATTTATATATTTCTAGTGAATGATGATATTGAGAATCTTTGTGTGACTGGGCACCATCTATATATCTTATTTAGTAAATGGCCTTTTCAAATTTTATACCCATCTCTGAAAAATAAAAAAACTTAGAGGATAATAGAGAGTTCTCACATATCCAACACCAAGTTTCCTGTAACATTTTACATTAGTATGGGACATTTGTTACAATCAATATTAATTAATGATAACGTACCAATGAACAAATATTGATACATTATCATTTACTAAAATTTATATCCTCTTTATATTTCCTTTATTTTTACCTGATAGCCTACATTTGTTCCAGAAGGTTCTGAACTCCCATGTGGGAGGCCCCAGATTTGGTTTCTGCCTTGTGTGGCCCCACATCTACCTGGGTGGGACGAAACCATGTCACAACTAATGCTGTACAGCTATGAAGACTGCTCTGAGCCTTCCTCCGTTTTCTCTTTCTCTCTCTCTTTCTCTCTCTCTCATTCTCTCAAATAATAAAATTAATCTTAGAAAAAAAAAGAATATATACTATCAACTTAATTTGATATTAACCTTGATCACCTGTCTAAGGTAATGTTTGCCAGGTTTCTTCACTGTAAAATTACTCTTCCTTATTATGATAGTGGACTCTTTGCAAAGAAGTCATTATGGGCAGCCCACACTTAATACTTGGAAGTTGTTATCTCACTGGAAGTATAAATTATCTACAAACATTATTTGTAATTGAATAAGCAAGTTGTCTCTTTCCTTTTATTTATTCATCTAATCATTTATTTATATTAATATGGACTAACTCATGAAAACTCATTTCATTCTCTGGGCTATAACCCATATTTTTTGTTGTTGTAAAGGCTCAAATTGTTTGAGCTTTAGCCACTGAAAGCTCTTCCAGGTGTCTGTGTCCCTTTGACATATCTTCATCAATGGAAGGTTTTTTACTGTTTTACTTTCCAGTATAAAAGATGGTCCAACTTCATCTTTCTTGTACTGTTTTTTAATTATGTTCTTTTCTTCTTATTGAGACTTAAAAATTCTTTATATATTTTGGATATCAATACCATATTAAATATAGAACAGGGACATATTTTCTTCAAGTCTTTGGCTTGTCTTTTTATTCTATTAAACTGTTAATAGAATAAACATTCTTTTGAAGAACAGATGTTTTAACTTAAGTGTTTTTAAGATTTATTTTTTTATTTTGAGGAAAGGTGAGAAAGAGAGAGACAGAGACAGACAGTGAGAAAGAGAGAGAGAGAGATGGGGAGAGGACCCAGAGCAGTCTCCATAGTTGTACATCATTAGTTGTGACATAGTTTCATTCCACACAGGTGGATGTGGGGCTACACAGGCCAGGAACCAAACTGGGGGCCTCTCACATTGGAGGTCAGAACCTTTGCCACCATCCCAGCAGTTTTCAGTTGTGCCACAATTCAGCATATGGGTTTACACGGGCTGGGTCCAGGATTTGGTCCCTGGACCTCAAAGTTGCAAGACAAGTGCTCAACCTGCTGAACTATCCTGGCATTCCCCAGACTTTTTAATTTAACAAGCTCAAATAATAATTCTTTTTGTTTTGTTTTATATATGATGCTTTCAATATTGTAGCTAAGAAATTTTTGCCTAATCCAATGAAAGTCAAGGTTCATTTATTTTAATATATTGGTATCCAATTGATCTAGCACCATTTGATGAAGAGTATTTTTTCTTTACTGAATTCCTCTTATACTTTTGCCAAAATATAATTGGGTATGTATATGCATATTTCTGGACACTGTATTTTCTTTCTTTCCTTTATGTTTCTGTCTTTACATCACTACTACACTGTCTTGCTTATAGTATGTTTATATTGTCTGGAAATAAGATGATACAATTCTTTCAACTTTGTTCTCAAGTTTGTTTTGACTATTTTAGTTAGTTTTTCTTTTTTTTAATTTCCAAATGATTTTTAGAATCAGCTTCTCAATTTCTACAAAACAAAGATAGCCAAAATTTTTATTGAAATTACATAAAATCTATAGCTAAATTTGAAGAAAATTGACACCTTCACAATATTGAACTTCTGATCCATGAACATAGTATATATCTCCATTTGTTCAGGTTCTGCTTTCAGCAATATTTCAAAGATTTCAGTTTACAGCTCTTGCATACTTTTATGCCTGCATGCTATTATAAAAGCTATTTAAAAATTTCAACTTTCATTATTTGCATATAAAAATATAATTGATTTTGTATGTTGATCTTTTACATATTATTTACCTAATTTATAGGTTTTAGTAGCTTTTTATAAATTCTAAAAGATTTCTCCTCATGACCATATCATCTGAGAATAAATATAATTTTATTTTTCATTTCTACCCTGGATACTTTTAATTTTGTTTTCCTGTCTTATTGCACTACTCAGAATCTCCAGTATAACACTGACTGAAAGTGGTGAGAATAGATATAACAGCTTGTTCCTGATCTTGAATAAGAATTATGTCTGTCCCCATTTAGTATAAATTACCTTATTTCATATCTTCATCAGAAAGCAGTCAATGTTTTACTTTAAGTAACTGTAGGTTAATTATGGATTGTGACCCTTATCAGTTTGAAGATGTTCTCCGGTTTCTAAGTCAGTTTAGAGTATTTATCAGAAATGAACATTGGATTTTGTCAAATGCCTTTTCTCCATATTTTAAGATATTCAAAGAATTTTTTCTTTTTAATCAGTTAGTATGGTAAATTACATTGGTTGATTTATATATTATTGATTTTAATTTTGATAAAGCTTTAAGAATTATTTTTTTTATATTTATTATAAATATTAGTCATGTTTTGGTTTTAGCAAAGAAGTGCTAGCTAGCATCATAGAATGAAGTGGAAAATATTCCTTCCTCTTCAATTTTATGTAACATTTAGTAGAGAACGGAATTATATAGTCATTAAATATTTGGTATAATTTACCAGCGAAGCCATCTAAGGCTAAATTTTCTTTGTGGGAAAGTTTTTAACTTCAGATTCAGTTGTTAAGTTGAATGTAGAATAATCCAAAACAGTGAGTGAAATCTGAATTTCAGATTAAGATTTCAAAGTCCAAAGAAATTAACTCAAAGCCACATCAGTCTCAAACTTCTGAAAACTAATGAAAAAGAAAACATCTGGAAAACAGAGAGAAAGAAGAAAAATGATTTTTTTTTCCCATAGGGAAAAACAATCAAATGACCATGGACTTTCATCAAAAACCATGAAGATCACAAGGATATGGCACAACATTTTCCAAGTGGTTAAAGAAAAGGGCTGCCAACCCAGAATTCTGTGTCCAGAAAAAAATATCCTTCAAGATTTAAGTGAAAACCAAGAAATGCTCAGCTTAAGACAAATTAAGGGAATTTGTTGCTGCAAAATATGGGAAGCCAAAACTGATGGAACTAAAAGAGAAAATAGACATATTCATAATTATATTGGAAGACTTCAATTCCTCTCTGTCAAATATTGATAGAAAAATGAGAGAATTTAGTAAAATTCAACAATGCCATTGATCATTAAGCTCTAACTGAGATTTATAGAACATTCTACTCAACAACAACACAATACTACTTACAAATGCTACAGAACATATACCAAGATAGACAATGTCCTGGACCATAAAATGAACTTCAATAAGTAAAGAAAAACTGAAATTATACAGAAGTATGTTCTGTAATGATAGTGGAATCAAACTAAAAAGCAATAACAAAAATGATAACAGAAAAACGTGCAAACACTTAGAAACTAAATGATATACTTCTAAATAATTCATGGGTCAAAAAAAGAAGTCTCAAGGGAAATAAATGTATTAAACAGAATGGAAATGATGTTCAACATCAGTAGCTATTATGGAAATACAAATTACATCCTGATGAGATAATACTTCACATATATTAGAATAACTAAAGTAAAAAAATAGTGATAGTACCTAATCCTAGCGAGGATGTGGAAAAATTCAGGCTATCAGTTGGTGCTAGGAACATAAAATGTTTTGACCACTCAGGAAAATAGTTTGACAGCTTCTAAAAAATTGCATACATTGAACATACATTCCAGCAATGGCAATCCTGGGCATTTATTCCAGAGAAATGAAAATTTATGTGCACACAAAAACTTGTTTATAGCAGCTTTATTTGTAATAGCTTCAAACTAAAAACAATTAAAATATCTCTCAATAGTTAAACTTGTCTTTAAATTATATGTATTTAATAGAATGCCACTCAGAAATAAAAAGGAGTGAAATGTTGATGTGTGAGACAACATAGATGAATATCAAAAACATTATGCTGAACTTAAAGATCCAAACTTGAAAGAGTCACATACTCTACAATTCCATTCATATACACATAGTGATTATGAACACACAAATTAACTCATGTTGGAGGATGTCATCGAGACGACATGACCACTGGTTGACCCATGAACTGAACCTGGTAAATCAGGCTTCTTATCCCCTCTACTTTCTTTGGTTGTATGTTCTTCCCATGGTTCCCATACTAGGAACCCCTTCACGGATGAAACATTGAGAGAGTAATGTCTTGTTAAGACCATCTGTACCGAATACTTGAACTTGGGCAAGGCCTCTACATAAACGCTTAGGATTCTGGAGCTCTGGTATGGAGATCCACTCGTCTTTCATTCAACCATGTGAAGCCTCATATATAAGTTCCCTTGCTTATTATACATGTTTCCTACCCATCTGGAGTGGCCTGCCACTTTCATTAGTCTTTCCTAGCCCTCTGTGGAGATGAAAGGTGGAAAATTTGATTTTCATCCCTGGGGAATTCCAGAGGGTGAAAACCAACAAAGGGCCCCAAGGCACATTTCTGCCTATCCTAGCACTGTGCGTCTCTGTGTCCCAAGATCTCCTGGGACGCTGAGGGTGAATTGGCTAACCACTTTTTAATATTCTTGTTGGCAGTTCTTAGATTTCATCCTTATTTTGCTCTGCCAATTTGATTACTCTCCATCTACTTTTCTAAAATTGTATTCACATCACTCACCTACTGTTGTCTTCTCTAATTCTCTTTGTTCCTTCATGTTCATTATTTTACTAGCATTACTTTTTTATTACTTTCTCTTATTTCTAAAGGGAGTGGAAATAAACATGAATTCTATTTATGCAGCTTTAATAAAAACTGTTTCCTAAAAATTACCACAAGAAATATGACAATTGTAAAATTTAAAAATTTACTTTGAAATTAATATTGAATTTGGCAAATAAGTCACCTCAATCTCTGCATTTCTATGATAACTCAGCTAAACATGAATTAAACACAAAGTACTGTTGTTTTATAATGTCCATATCTCATATATGTGACAGAGCCTTACCAACTATATTTTTACCATTCCCTTTTTATTTTCAGGTGGAGATTTAATTTTTTTTTTTAATGTTCTTTTTTTTTAACGATTTATTTTTATTGTTTTTGACAGAGAGAGAGAGAGAGCTACAGAGACAGAGACAGAGAGAAGGGGGAGGGCCCAGAACAGTCTCCATTGTTGCACATCATTTGTTTTTCCACACAGTTTCATTCCACAGGTGGGCGTGGGGTTGCACAGGGCAGGAACTGGGCCAGGATCTTCACCCCGGTGAGAATTGAACTGGGGGCACTCCCTAGTTCAGCATCTGGGTCCACACGGGCCAGGGCTGGGGTTTGATCCTCAGTGCCCGGGGCTGCAAAGTGAGTGCTTAACCCACTGAGTCATCCTGGCTTCCCCGGAGATTTGATTCTTAATTTGCCAAACCATTGTTTATCTTTGGTGTAGGACCACTAAGTGTAAAATGGGGTTTTGCATATTCATGAATTGTTACACCATGAAGGAAACCTTCAGGGTTAATTAAATTCAGAGACTATTTGTCTAAGTTATATTTTTTTAAATCAAGATTAAAATTTATTTTCCTCTCACATAGAGGCCCAAATCAAGATTCTAGGACTAATATGATCTGCATTACTCTCAGAAACCCAAGCATCTTATACCTTTCTCTTCACAATAATTTTTTTAAGTCCAAATTGCAGAGAATTTATTAAAGAAATAATTTATTAACAAATGTAAAATGCCAGATAATCACTAGCAATCCCTGAAAAATGTTCATTGGAATAAAAATAATAATAATAAAACCTTTCTTGTCCTATATAAAATATTATTGATTTGTTGGCTTGGGTTGACTTTCACAGATGTTTGCTAAAAATTTGAAAATAGAAATTAAGTTTAGTGTAATCTGTTGTGTAAATACCTACTTTATGTATGTATTTGTCAGTTTTTGCCTTCTCATGAAATATAATACAATACTTTCAAAGAGAAGTTTTATCTTTTCTGCTCTATAATTATTTTCATTTCCATTAAGAGAAAGGCACAAATAACAGATAGAATGAAAGAATGCAATCTATGTTATGTCAGTAAATCCTTGATGTCTATTAAATCTCCACCCAAACTTGCAATTCCCTTGACAGAACATGTAGGAAGGCCTTTCTCCAGCTGCTGTTTTTGCTGATGAGATGCCAAATGTCTTTACAGATACATCTTTTAAAAAAAGAGAAAAAGGAAGGGGGAGAGAAAGAGAGTACAATTACGGGAATGTTGTTCTTAAGAGAAGTAATTTAGAAAGGTGATTTTATACTTACTAGATCACCACACAAGGGTGATTTTAAATGATATTCATTAACAATAAAAGAGAATTTGATTTGCTTTTTAAATATTGGCTTACATCTAATAAATAATGTATAAAATGTTCATCAATTGCCACTCAAAACTGTGAAACTTCATCCTGTCATGATTTTTTCATTTAAAAAAATTCTCTCAAAAAAATTTTTTTGTTTTAGATTTATTTTTATTGTTTTTTGACAGAGATAGAGACAGACCAAGAGAGACAGAGACAAGGGGGAGGGCCCAGAGCAGTCTCCATAGCTGACATTAATTTTCCATATAGTTTCATTCCACAGGTGGGTGCAGGGCTGCCCAGGGCGGGAACTGGGCCCAGAGCCTCCCGCATGGGTCCCGCAAAGAACTGAACTGGGGGCACACCCCAGTTCAGCATATGGGTCCAACTGGGCCAGAGCCAGGATTTGATTCTTGGGCTCCAGGGTTGCAAAGTGAGCACTTGACCCGCTGAGCCATCCCAGCTTCCCCAAAATCCTCTCAAATTTTAAACCTTGAATATATTTTTATTTACCTGGAGTCCAATATACTTTTGTATAATACATCAATACTCACAAACTGTACTTTTAAGATTTGTTATACCACTAAATATAAAGGCAATCAATATGTTAAAATTACTTCTTTTCATGTATTTCTTGTTTTTATGTAAATAGTATAACAGTGAAGTAACATTAGTGTTCTAAGTATAAAGTCTTTAGTCTGAACAAAAATTTCAAGAATTTCCTTTTCTTTTTTTTTTCACTGAAAAAAAAAATGTATATATATATATCCAAATAATTTCCATGTCTCCTGCTTCTCATATCATCCATCTTCCAAAGAGCTTTTCCTTATGTATATAGGGTACCAGTTTGGATGAATATTCATATTTGTGAACATATTATTGACATTAATAATCAGGATAAGTACAACATTAAGCAATTTAATTTCAAACCTGAGATTTCAGAAGTATTTGTTGTTTGCGTATTGCTTTATTTTTTATGAGTTTACAACCAGGATTATAATTTGATATTCTTATAACTCAATAAATAAAACTCTCAAACAGTAACAAGAAAAAAAGTAAAACAAAATAACAACCCCTCCACCCAACTTACTGTGATCTTTCTTCCCTTTCCTTCTCTCTTCCCCCTCATTCTTTCATCTTTTTTTTTTTGTAATAGTAAACATAGTAAATTGAGTTCACAGCTATTTGAGATAAGACTATATTTCTTATTCAACACTTTCTAAACTAGATTACACATCTGTTCTTTAAAGCATCAAATTGTTACAAAAAGGTGTAGGAGAACTAAAAATGTCTTTGAGGCCAAATGATACATTTTAGTGTTCTTGAATATAGGTGTAAATTGAAATGGAATAGAACAAGCAAGAGCAAACGGGCAAGAATTAAACACACTTTATCTTTGGTCTTTCATTTTCTTTACTACAGAGAGCACTCAATACTTTACAAAAGGGTTAATGCACTCTCTTCAAACATGCCATTATTTCTTCACAAGAGCACAATAACTTTGTTAGTTATGCTGTCTCCAATCTTTCCAAAGAGACAAGACTATATGAGAGGATTGATCACAAGCACTTCTGATGCTCTCTGTTGAGTATTATTACGGTACTATATGCCAATGATAGTGGCAAGAACCACATAGCTGCAGGTAATTTTAATGGTATAAGTTCTATTTTTAATTTGTAATTAGTAAAATTAACTGAAGCCACAGCAACAACAACAAATAGGTTTACTCTTTCTGCTCAGTGCTTGGTGAATATTCAAATCTTACATCTGGTTCTCCATTCAAACCAAGCCTAAGTAGCATTACTTTGTTTCAAAATAGTCTTGGTTTTACTTTATATGAAGATGGCAACTCAACATACTCCTGCATATGTTAGCATAGCTCAATATTATTTTACATGGGTTTTTGTTTGTAAAACATATGTAAAAAATAAAAGCAAAAATATTATTTGAGCAATATGAGATATTGAGTAACATGCTAAAACTTGTATTTTCAACCTGTGTTTTACAGAAGAAACAGAAATCCTTTTTTCTTGAAGTTTTCATATTATTACCATTACCACCAAAATAATTAATGGTAGAAAATATTAAAAGTGTAGAAATAAAAATCAAATAACATAAATTAAACATATACAGAATATATAACATCAGATTAGATACTTTATCACTGCACTTTCAAACAGGAAAAAGAAGAAAAGTATCTGTTATGGGTTGAATTATGTCAAAAAAATTTATGTTGAAATCCTTACCCTGGTACCTATGAATGTGACTTAATTAATGTTCACATGCAATTACTCATGTGAAATAGGATCTTTGCAGATGCCATCAGATTAAGATGAGGTCATACTGGATTAAAGTGGAGTGTAATCCAATGGCTAATGTCCTTAAAAGAAAAGAAAACTGAGATACAGACACACACACAAGAAGAAGGCCATGTGAAGACAGGTAGAGTTGGAGCTATTTGGCCATAAACCAAAGAACACCAGGGATTTACCACCAGAATCGAGAAAGAGGCAAGGAGAATCCTTTCCTAGAGCCTTCAGAGAGAGCATGGTCTTGCAGACATCTTGATTTCAGACTTTTAGCCTTCAGAACTGTGAGAGAATAGAGTCCTTTTTTTTTTTTTTTGAGAATAGAGTTCTATTTTTTTTTGCTATACAGTTTGTGGTACTTTCCCATTGCAGCCCTAGAAAACTAACACAGTAGCCTCTACCAAAGCAAGATTACTTCTAATCAAAGAAATACTATTATACGTTAAAGTCCTTAAAACCCTAAGTATTAATATTACATGATTTGGCTGGGAGTGTAGGCAAAGCTGAGAACAGTTTGTAGGCTAGGAAAACAAATCATAAATTGTTTTTGTACACAATTACAGAGGACAATTACCTGCACCTAGCTGATAAAGCCAATAAGCTATACTGCAATAATAGGATATATTCTGATGTTCTTCAAATACTGAAATTCTGAAATGGAAAAATGTAGTGTATGTATCATCACTTAATCAATTTCTTAACACAGCTGATGTTCTCTTTTAAAACATGTTTGAGCAATTATCAAATTAGAAAATTATCAGGGATGCCGGAGTGCTCGCTTTGCAGCCCTTGCGTCCAAGGATTGAATCCCAGCCCTGGGCCTGTGCAGACCCATATGCTGAACTGGGGTCTAGGTCCCAGTTTGGTTCTTGCTGGAGTGAGCTTCCCATGTGGGAGGCCCCCTGTTCAGCCCCCAGCTCGTGGGGACATGCAGAAGGCCCCTGGCCTGGTTCCAACCCTGCATTCCCCCTCTCTCCTGCCCATCTGTGTGGAATGAAACCACGCAGAGAACTGATGACATACAACCATGGAGACTGCTTTGGACCCTTTTCCTTCTCTCTGTCTGTCAAAAACAATAAAATAAATCTTTAAAAAAAATTGAAAGAAAATGATCAAATATAATACAGACTAATGAATAAAAGTTTCAAATAATTTTAGGGTTGGAAGTCTTAACACCAATATTGTTGACTTATTACTCTGTTTAGCCTCTTTCCCTAGCCCTTGCTCTTCTGTGGTTTGGCCCTGGCTTCTTACAACTCAGCATTGGCTTGTGATATTATTTGCAAATAATAGGAATCCTCATTCTGAGAGAGCAATACATAGATGAGCCAGAGAGGATAATGTATTAGATTCAGAGTACAGAATAAAGAAATAGAAACAGAATTTTCACAGACGGACTGGATACAAAAGAATTTAAAAATGGCACATTACATTATGAAGAGAAAATAATCATCGGAAAGGAAGCAATAGTAAGAAAGAATCAGAAACAGACAATGCTTCTGGAAAATAGGGAAGATTGAAACAATATTAGAGGTAGAAAAAAATAACCTACCGGTAACTTGCATTTGAGAGAGTAGTATTTTACAATAATATATAAGATTATAACATCACAAATATCTTTCTGAAATGGTAATGTGATTCAAAATAATTAAGTTATTATGTGGATGCAATTTATTTTGATCCAATATGTGATTGGTGAAGTTTATAGTAAATCTGTCAGAACTATAGGGAAGAATAGATATTTAGAGATCTTTTTCCTTAAATTAGTGTTCTATATACTTGTGAAATAGTCTCAGGACTGATAGATTCACTGTATTCTTTCCCTTCAGATATTTTTGTAGGATCTCCCATGATATTCATTTACTGTTTATAAAATATTTTAATCATTTTCACAAAATGTGGTATTAAGTATTATCACAGTTTTACAAATATATTGTATGTGTGCGTGCGTGTGTGTATGTGATGATGGTATCCACCAATAAACAATATAACAACTTTTTCAGAAAGCTTTATCTGCTCAATTAATGTTCACATGCAACTACTCATATGAGAACAAGCTCATCTGCTGCTATGAATTGATAAAAGGTATAAAGTATGTACCAAAAAAATGGAGTAGAAGAAACATTTTATAATTTTTCAAGATCTGCTATCAGTTTTTATAAGGTCATTTCATTCTGTTTGCTTTTCTACTATCTGCTATTTTTCCCATTTGTTCCAATTACGGTATTTTTCATTTTCTAGACTTTGACTATTATCTTAGCCTTCAAAATCATTAAGTTTCCAAAATGCGATTAGCCTGGAAAATGTACATTCTCACCAACCCACATTAATTATATTACCTTATCTCTCTTAGTAATTTTTGGCTCTTTCCTATTGCCTAGAAAACTGTTCATCATGTCAAAATTCTCCACATATTTATAATTCCATAAAGGTAAAGTTGGGGATGAGGTATGATGAACATTAGGTTTAATTCGAATATTCTATATTTCCTTTAGGCTATGGGAATATAAAATATTTGTTTGGGGGTACTTGGTCATATGTATATTTCTTTACAAAATGCACACAAAACAATGAAACAAACAAACAAATGAATAAAAGAAGGTGTGAATATAAGTGGTTAGGGGAGATCAGAGTTTTTGCTTCTCCAACTCCTCCCAGCACTTCTTTGAATACTCCCTGCTAGATGCCTTTGTCAGGTTCTAGAAGGATTTGTATAACTGTTTTCTGTTTAATGCTCCATTAATCCCGCGGTGTCTGTGAAATGCCTGTAAGTATAACTAGCATATATTTCTACATTTTTTATTAGTTCGTATCCATTTCTTATGAAATAAACATGTTTGCAACTTTGTTTTGTTTTGTTTTTATTGTCCAAACTACAAAAAATTATTTTATGTAACTCAACAGCTAATGCTTTTCTTGCTGGAGTCTCATACACCACGTGAATAGCGATGTTAGAA
Organism: Craseonycteris thonglongyai; assembly: GCA_004027555.1. NCBI lineage: Eukaryota > Metazoa > Chordata > Mammalia > Chiroptera > Craseonycteridae > Craseonycteris > Craseonycteris thonglongyai. The sequence continues at coordinate 26,127 of PVKE010013058.1, forward strand.
AACTCACGAGGGTCACGGAGGATTAAATGCAAACACATTAATCTATTATTAGCTAACATTTTAAAGACCCTTATTCATGATTACCTAATGGTAGTCCCGGAGAAGGCAGAAAGCCTAGGAGGTTAGATGGGATCAAAGGGAAGGAAGGTGAGGTGAGAGGAGCTAAGAGGAAATGGCCTTATCTTGGTGGTTTTGCCACCTGAAAGTACTATGACTGTCATGTTGTCCAAAACTTGGCCACAATTTCTGGCATATTCAGCGTTTGTCATCTGTTACTATAATGTAGTTTCTATACATTAGATTGGAGAGCACAGGTAGTTTTCCTGTTCGATATCCTCCCAGGTACTTTTTCTCTGACACCATTAACAGTCTATATTTGTTCTGTGGCCAGTTATATTAAACAAATTTGTTAATTAAAAACATAATATAAAATCTTGTCATAAATTCTTTTACTCCTTTGAGTCTTATCATAGTTTGACTTTTATAAAAGATATTTTCTTTTTCTGAATTCAGTTGTCATCTCCATAGCACAACCCTCAATTCTGTATCTTCAGCCTATAACTTTTACACAGTGACTTTAATTTACTAACATGTCTTTTGTTACTAGTTTTCTTCTTACTAATTTTTTTTTTTTTCATTTGACTAACTTCTTCCAATTCACCAACCTCCCATCTCAGCCCCTTGGAATAGTCATTCTACTCTGTTACTGAGTTCACCTTTTTTTACATTTCATATATAAATGACATCATACACTATTTGTTTTTCTTTCTGTCTGATTTATCTCAATTAGCATAATGCCCTCAAGGGCCATCCACGTTTTTGTAAATGGCAGCACTTTTTTCTTTCTCATGGCTGAATAATACGTATTGTTTAGATGTACCACATTTTTATCCATTCATCTGTTGGCAGATGGATAGGTTTTTTTCCATATTTTAGCTGTTGTGAATTATGCTGCAATAAATATTTTTTAGTTTAATTTTTTTTCTCACTAAGCCCTATTCTTATGTCCTTCTGTAAGATGTCCAAAGTCACACTGATCAATCTACAAGCAGACCTTTACTCATTCATGTTCATCTCTATTTTTCAAGCTCCCTATAATCCACTGTACTTTTCTCTCCACAATGCACTGGTAAGTATGAGATTTTCCTCTTTAAATTTTGTGCCCTTTTCTTTTTTTCTAATTAATCTAATGTCCCAGTGTCCAAATGATTTTATTCTTTTGTAAACTATTTCATTTGTTCTATTCGCGTCTGTATATTCCTTATACCTAAGGTTCTTCAAACTCCTTTGCCACGTCCTAAATTTGCTTTTAAATGTACCTATTACTGGTTTTGGTAATTAATGATGTGAGTGAGTGTGTGTGTTTTTAAACATGATTAGTCCAAAGAGAGCTGGCAAAAACACAACTATAAAATGTAAAATTAAGAAAAATTTTCAAAAATGATTGCAAAAGTACAACAAATCCTGCTCAGTGAATCACAGCTAATGTCAGAAATAGCTATTGTTGAAACTGCAACAGTTACGGGGATTTGTGGTTGACTAACTTGATTATGTGAATAAAATAATAAAGCCTTGCTTGCTTATACAAATCCAATGAGTATTTGTATAAATGAAGTTTTGCTGTATACCTGAGTTTGCTTCTATATGATATAAAAAATATAGATGTGTTTTGAGAAACTATGCATACTGTATAGAAACAAATAATTTAGTAGCTTTACTTTTGTGTTTCTCGTATTATTCTGCTTTCTTTGTGCCTAAAAGCTATTATTGCCTAAATTAGATTGTCTAGGCTATAGAATCTATGCTCTGGCTACTTATTGCCTTACACTATTTAACAGGACCAATTGGTTATTTCTTCTTTTCTTTTAAGATTTATTTTATTGCTTTTGACAGAGAGACAAAGACCGAGAGAGAAGGGGCAGGAACTGGGCTGGGGTCTTCCTGCATGGGAGGTATATTCCTGCCAGCCAGGGACCTCCCACATGGGAAGCTCTCCCTGGAGGGAACCAAACTGGGGGCCTCCCATATGTGAAGCACACCCCAATTTAGCATTTGGGTCTGCACAGGCAGACCAGGATTTGATCCTCAGACCTCAGGGCTGCAAGGTGAGCACTCAACCCACTGAGCCATCCCAGATTCTGCTATTCTAAATATTTATCATTTGTCCAGTTCTCACTATTCCCTTTTTTATTTCTTCAGTTCAGGCCTCCTAAATGCTTCTCTCTCTGTATCTTTCTATCTTTTTCTTTCTAACTATCCATCTGACTACCCACCAATTTATTGTCTCCTATTTGCCATGTTCTGAGTAATCTCTGGTGATACCCTGGCGATACCAATGTGGTACCTCACTTGAGAAATTGAAAGCCTAGTCTAGGTCACTACTATTCAATTGAATCTTGGATTTTCCTTTCTGAAAAAATCCTTCAATTTTTCCAGTTACCTTTAGGATAAGTTCAGATTTATCAGAGATTGCTAGACCCTTCACATTTTTGGTACAATTTGTTATTATTTTAGGGGAACAGTGGAAGCCAGAATGACTGATGCCCTGCAACGTGCAGTACAGTTCTATATAACAAGAAATTCTGTTAACAGAGAATCTTGCACGAATTTTGAATGTCTCACAAACTGTTCAAAACTTCATCTGAATCCAGAGCCTAAATCTCTGTACCATTATGTACAAAGTTTTTGTTATTTCATTTTCTGGGGATGGTTTTACTGTGCACCAATTTTGATGCTAATTTCTACCAAGATACTAAACTAGCCCAACTACTAGAAACCTCTCTTATTTTCCACCTTCAGGAACCAGAACAGAAGAATAAACAGTGAGTAAACTCCAGAATATCATTTCTGTGTTGCTTTCTTGGTAATTGTGTGTGTGTGTGTGTGTGCGCGCGTGCGCGTGCGCGCGCGCATGCGCGCGCACGCGCACAGATGATTTAAGCATGAAAGAAGATGCAGCCCGTAGGTCAGGTAGAGGATAAAACAGAAAGGAAAAAGTTGGAGTTCTGTTCTTGCTCCCTCCCTCCCATTTTCTTGAGGCAAACAGCACCTACTCAGAATTCCCACTCAGAATCTGTAAGAGTAAATTTTGGGCAGCGAAACTACTCTTTCTTTCTGAGGTGTTAAGAAAAAGAAGTGGAGACCATCTGACTTCAGGCAGTCGTCTCCACCCCGAATTCCCCAAACTCATAGGACAGGGTCATTCCATTTTAGCCTCACAATGGAACTGTCTATGGAACTTCAAGACATGTTAATGCCTGCATCCCACCCGTAATAATTTAGGTTTAATTGGTTTCAGCGGTGTCCTGGTGATTCTGAAGTGCTTGTCTATATAGTTTAGTTCATCTCATTGGAGTCTCCTAAGGGAGAGGGGAAGAAGAAATATTTGAAGAAATAATGGCCCCCAATTTTTCAAATTTTATAAACCCACAGGTCAAAAACAAAAATTGTGTGTTGGAGAACACAGTTTAATCCATAACACTTTTCAACCTCACTCTATATATATGTATTTATTTTTACTTATTCATTTTTTCAACATATATATTTTTAATTTATAACCTATGAAAAAGTACAATATTATTCATATAATACTGGGTTCTTCCTTATTTTTCAAATTTTGATACTGTCCCTGGAGGATAATTGCATATATACAACTTCTCTATAAATTCTTGTTTTACAGTTCATTGCTTAATTATTTCTTCTCAATCTATTTTTACTTTCTCAAAATCAACAGAAGGGTATACTTCAAGTTCGAAGTATCAGTGCCTAATATATGCCTTGATAGGTAGTAGGCTATCAGGAAATGTGATGTGTTTTCTGTGATGATATACTATTTGTTCAAGTAGGGTTAACAGAGCTAGAAAATTACTTCCAGGAAGTTTGGCAGGGTCAGGACCCATGATTACAGCCCAATATTAGCTGAGTTCTGAGAGAACAATGCTCTGGGTTAAAACATGCAGTTACTGTGCAACACACAACTAAATATTGAATGAAACCATGATATTCCTTATTTCCAAGCTGACTTTGTTTAAGCCTAATAGAACTATAGCTTACTTGCTTTCTTTCCCTGTATTTCCACTCCATTTAATCATTAAGCCTCTAGGTCTAGGACATCAATTCCCAAGCAGTGCTACCGGTACCACCAGGGGTATATGCTGGACCATTCAGGGATATGCAAAAAAAACCCCACTAACAATATTTAATTTTGTTACAAATATTGTAAAATTAAATCTGTGATTTGTACTTTTAGTGTAGTAATTTTTTTTTCCTAATTTGTTACCTCATCTCCACTATTTTACATTAAGATAGGCACTGAACAAAAATGTCAGTATTGGGATGCTGGGATAGAACAACAAATGGAGCTCTTGCCTTGTAACCACGAAGTCTACGGATCAAATCCTGACCCTGTCCATGCAAACCCGTGTGCTAAACTGTAGTACAACTGTAACCGTCATGATGGAATGGCGGTGAAGGTTCTCACCTCCCATAGGGGAGGCCCCAGTTCAGTTCCCGCCCGCATGGCTCCACATCCACCTGTGTGGAATGAAACCATGTCACAACTACTGATGTGCAACTACGGAGACTGCTCTACCCTGTCCACCTCTCACCTTCTCTCAAACAATAAAATAAAATTTTAAACAAATAAACAAAACCCAGAAGTGTCAGTATTCAAAAACAACTGTTTTAAAAACAAGGGGTATAATTTATAGGGGTTTCAAAAGGGTACACAGGTGGAGAATGTTGGGAATTACTGCCCTAGGACATCAGATTCTGGTCAACATTAAAATAAATTCTGGTAATAAAGCTTCAGGCCTGTTAGCCATACGAATAGAGTTTTGGTCAACTTAAGATAACATCTGGCCTCAGTTGTGTTTTAGCTCCAAACTCATGAAAGCAGAACAGCCCACAAACCATGTCCCCTGGAAACATAACACCAGGATCTAAAGCCAAGGCTAACAGTCTTAGCCCAAAACAATCAATACAGCCCACAACCCCAATTCCCTAGTAACCGTGATTGATGATTCCCCCCACCCAATATGAGGCTACCAGAGCCGACTCTTGCAGTTGTCCCTCTCAGACTCTGCCAGCTCTCCTTTGAGTGTCTTCAATAAACTGTTTCTCTTCCTCCTACTTTGTCTGTGAATTCTTTCACAACCTGCAAGCAGCAGCAGCCACGCCTCTACATTATTGTCTCATTCCATGCCATGAGATAAGGAAATATTTTTGACTCCTTATTTATAAAAGTGCAGGTAATTTGTGAGGGTGTCTGTCATATGTTCTTCTTTTTTCCTTCTATGAAAGTTTCTAATTTGTCTTGACTTCTCATTCTTATTTCAGTTAAGGTTATATTCCTCTTTTTCTTATTATATAAATAAGTAAGATGGGTGAGTTCACTTATGGTATTAATTTTTTATTGCCAGAAACTTAGTGGCTTAAAACAACAAAAGTTTCTTATCTTCTAGTTCTATAGGTTAGAAATCTCACTGGGCTAAAACCAAGGTTTTGACAGGATAATGGTCCTTTTTAGTGGCTGTAGTAGCAAATCATTTCCTTCTCTTTTTCAGTTTCTAGGGGCTGCCAGCATGTCTTAGTTACCTCCTCCATCTTCACAGCTCACAAAGGCTTGCAAAGGCCACTTGTGTCCTCACATCACATCACTCCGACTTTGCTTCTGTCTTCGTGCCTTTCTCTGACTTTCACGCTCTCTTCCACTTTTAATGGCCGTCACAGTTATATTTTAACAGCCCTCATGATACCTAAATAATATAAGATAATCTTCCTAATTTAAAGTTTGCTGATTAGCAATCTTAATTTCATCTCTGCAAACTTAATATTTCTTTGCCATGTTATATATGCAGAGTGAACTAAAAGTAGGTGGACAGTAAATGGTAAAATTTATGGTGTTTGTGTCCACCTTTTGGTTCACTATATATTCATGTTCATGTGTTCATGTGTTCCAGGGACTAGGACTTGGACATCTTAGTGGGGAGAGGGAGAATTGCAGTATTCTGCCTACCACAGTTTTTGTTCTAGCATCCATGTATATTTCTACTTTCATTATCCTGTATTTATATAAAATAAGTTCACTTCACCTTACTTGTCACAAATCATATTTTATTCATTTTATGTAGGTACAAGTATCTGACAATTTTAATCTGTCTTCTGGTGTGCTTGTACCCAAGTTCTTACATGTTAAAATATAAATTATTTTTTGTATTTTGACTTCATAATTTTATAGTAAGAGTTTCTTTCTTTCTCCTTTCCTTCCTTCCTTCCTTCCTTCCTTCCTTCCTTCCTTCCTTCCTTCCTTCCTTTTTTCCTTCCTTCCTTCTTTTCTTCCTTCCTTCCTTCTTTGGAATTATGCATGCTAGTAAGTTATCTTATTTATTGATCTTATTTCAGGATCATAAAGATACTATAACAAAATAATTATAATAGAAAGGAGGGTAAGACATCATAAGATTAAAAGCCACTGTGTTAGATGCAGGCAGTTGACTCCTTTAATAATAAACTGAAAATCCTCAAAGGCTAATTAAAGTGCTCTATACAAAAAATCTACACAAACACTAGCCACCCCCCAAACATACTTAAAAATAAATATTTTATATATTCAGGTAGATCTAAAGCTACTATCAGTGGAAATACTGACCTTGGTATGTCATTTATTTTAATTTTATAAAGAACCTCTGCTTGTAGACCTGTGACTAAAGTATAAAAGAGAACTTGTATAATATACTTTATTAAAGGTATCACCAGCAAAAGCTGAAGATTAAGCAAATTAACTGAACCATTCAAACCATAAAAAGTTTTTTAAAAATTCTACATAAATGTTCAAAATATGTCTTAATTTTATGTTGGCTACCAAATGATATGCATGTGTTTTAAAATTTTTTTAATGTATTCTTCTTTGTGACACTTCTAATTACTGCTTATGCGTTTTCCAATGGGATTCTACCAGAAGTTTTATTAAATAGGTATAGTTGACATACACACACACACACATTAAACTAGAAAGTTTTAGTTTAGTTCTGTTTTAAATTTTTTACATTTTCCAATGAAATAAATTTCTTCTGTGATGTTACAAGCTAAACACATGACTTCAACAGATTGAAGGCTTTGTTTGTAAAGATAATAAAGCAACTCAGTATTCTGCTTTAGCATTTTTTCTCCAAACCTTTTCCCTTCTCTAGCTATGTAGTGATGGCAGTGATGGTAGGAAATAATTCAGTGTGAAGTCCTAAAAATTCTGTCCTTCTCATGACTGTTTCACAGGTGGTTTCTTCTGATGGCATGCTTGCTACAGAAAGAAGATACCACAGACTCCAGAAAGAGTTTGAATTGAGATAATCTGTGGAAATCCAACCCTTTGAATGTCTTGAGAAGTGTTCTTAAGGATTTTCTCCATCTAGAGGTATGTATACTTTCTAATCAAATTGTGGCTGAGTAGATGGCAGATTTCTACCTCCAAAAAATGAATAATTAACAACTCAAATTGCCTCCACTTCCCATGAGTGTAAATGCAATTTCCAGTGTGGACCTGGTTGGATTCAGTCATTTACCTTATGTTCCTGCCCTACTTCCTAGTTTATGAACTTATAATAACATATAACTGTTGTGAATTCTTTTTTGTTAGATGTGGTACTCTTTACTCACTTTATTTCATTTAGTGTTCACAATATCTCTATGTGATTAGAACTATTATTATTTTGTGTAAGAAGGATATTGAAAGCCATTTCAAGAGGTAAATAACTCTCTCAAAATAATAAAGTAATTAATTGCAATACCAATGAATAAACTATGGTTGTTTAAAACCAGTTTGCACAATTCGTTCATTCATTTTTCAGAATATCTGAATACTTCAATATGACAAGCACTGAGAGAGGTATTGAGAATGCATTGATCCACAAAACAGAGAAGGTACTTGCCCCTTTGGAAAAGTAAGTTCTGAGGGAAATAGATGCAAACAAGGGGATAAAGTCATTACATTGTGTAAAAATTGTGATGAAGAAAACAAGGACTCCCAGTAGGAAAGAATGGTATTCCAAGTAGAGGGTTCAGGGAAGGTGCCTCTAGGCTAAGTCTTTATGAACACAAAGAGTGGGGCAGGAAGAGAGAATAGAAATAACAACAATCTTCCAGGACCACACAGAAGCCCAGGTGGTTGAGAATTAATTTCATGTTGTTTGAGTAAGATAGGAGAGGTCACATAGGTGAAACATATTTTGGAATGTATTTTGTCGATATCCAACCATATTTTAAATACATTTTAAATGTGCTTAGATGCAGCACTTTCTTTTCTTGTAGTTTAAAAACAACAACAAAAACTCTTGCATATGTAAACTAAGCTACTCAAAGTTAGGCAAACCTTTCCCTTCTCCAAAGGGAAGGAGGATTTAGAATCCCAGGTTGTTGTTGCTGTTTTTTCCTTTTCTTTTTTTATCTTCTGGGCTGTAAGTTCTAATGTTCCATTTTGTTTTTTATTTTTTGTTTTTTTTCCCTACTCTGCAGGCAGTCACTGATAGAGATCTTTCCTGGAATAGCAATACTAAAATAATGTACAGCAAAGCTGACACACCACATGCTGGGCTATACTGAAGGTGCAATCATGACTTTTAATGAAAAAAGTTTATTTTGGTAAAATAATATCTTTTCAGCTGTCCTAACAGACACCAATGAAAAAGGGGCTCTGTGGACAAGAAGGTGGTGGGATGGCATCCAAGATCCCTGGGGCCTGGGGTGGGGGCGGAGCCCTTGGGGTGGAGTCGCAGAGCACACACAGTGTCGTGGTGAGATGGAAGCCCCACTAGTCGCTCTACTGCGTAGGACTGCACCAGAATATCAGGCTCATTTTTTACTTTTTTTTTTTATGTGCACTTTTGTTTTTTTGTAATCACTTTTGAATTTCTGTTTCTCAAGTCTGGAAGCTGCAGGTGTGTAATTCTGGCAGAACCTTTCTCAGAGAGTTTCTTGTTGTTTTACTGTTTAGAGTGCGGAGGTGAGTAATAATGAAGATACTGGCACCATAGTTTAAGGCTGGGCGAATTTCCACTGGCAGCTCTGCCAGGTCTCCACATTCTAGGCAAAAATGGAGGGTTTGAGCCAATTATGTAAGTAGTTTAGGCAATAAAGAAAGAAAGAGAGAGAGAAAGAAGAAAGAAATTAGAAAGAAGGGAAGAAAGAAAAGAAAGGAAAAGAAAGAAAGAAAAAAATAGGGAGGGAGGGAGGGAGGGAAGGAAGGAAGGAAGGAAGGAAGGAAGGAAGGAAGGAAGGAAGAGAGAGAGAGAGAGAGAAAGAAAGAAAGAAAGAAAGAAAGAAAGAAAGAAAGAAAGAAAGAAAGAAAGAAAAAGAAAGAAAGAAAGAAAAATTAAATGTTCCTTTCACCTTCTGCTTGTGTCATTGAGGTAACAACTACAACATTCTGCTTTCCTCTGGTTATGGAAACTGAGCTTCTTGTATCTGGAGGTGACTTGAATTGCAAGAACAGACTCTGTCCAGCTCAGTAGGCTATGACCTCTCAATATGTGTCATAAAGAATATATGAGGTTAACAAGGGCATACGGTTAAACATGATATAAATCCTGGTTCAAAGTATATCCCCTATTGCAGGGGTGGCCAACTTTTCTGTATATAAGATCTACTTTTTATCTTAAAAGTGTGTCGCGATCGACTTGTTGTCATAGGCATAGTCTAAGGGGGAAGAAGGGGTGTGAAATGCATACTATGTTTATACGCTGTGTTTCAGTATAAGGTGCATTCCAGCGAGGTATGGGTAGATAAGTAAAATATATGTTCAAAACTATTTTTTATTTTTTAAATCACTTATTAAGTTTTTGAGATATAGGCTCATGAAGAAAATAAATTTCCAGACCCAACTTTTGATAGCAGCATTCCCATGCGGTACCTAAAAAATTTGATTTTCCGACACTTTTTCAAGATAGATTTTTACTAACTTAAAATGCAATTTAATTTTTTTATCAACTGCAATGTATAAGTTGTACTATTTGTTCGTAAATATGAAAAAGTTGTTATAAAAATGCACAGTATGGCTGATAATTTGATTTCAATATTTCACTTTTGCGGTTCTTTTTGGGCCAGGAAAATTTATCATGAAAGAATAATATGACTTACTTTTTGCTAATCTATCAATAGCTCTCTGAGTACACCTCGTACTGAAATATAGATATATGGCTTATCTACCTACGTAAAAAACAACAACAATAATTATTTAAAGGGCCAAAAACCTCACGTCGAGGGGAATTAAAAGAACATGGATAATTATTAACAATATTTATTAATTCAAAGTAGCTACCGATAAAGACAGATTTAGAATTTACTTTGTTGCCTTAACATTAATGGGAAGTCTGAGTTTGCATGTCTCTAACCAAGGAATCATAATTAGGTGTATATCCGGACAAAGATAATAATAGATATATTCGCTACATTTGGTGATACTGGGATATTTTTCTCGGTTGACATGTTTCCAAAAATCTTCTTCAAATTTTCTGGCTTGTAAGATTAAGTCAGTTTGTAAAATTATAATTTCATTTTCTAATGCCTTTTGATTCATATGAAATATGTCTGAAATATTTTGGCTAATGCGTTTCACACTTAAATCTTTTTTAAAAGGAAAATATATAAATTCCACAATTTCTTTAATTTTTTCAAAATCCTGGAATCTTACCTCAAAATCTTCAATTACTTTTTGGATTTCCGCAATGTATTTGTCGATCTTATAATTAATATTTTTATGTTTTTGTAGGTTATCCGCCATATTTGGAAAATGATTCAGATTATTTTGTTGCAGACTTCTATTAACAAAATAAATTTTGTTTTATATGCGTCTATGCAGCTGATCATATCAATTACTGTTTTATTTTTACCTTGTAATTCTAAATTTAAATGACTTCATATTGAAGTAAAATAGGTAAGAAATGCTAAGTCACTAAGCCAAGTTTCATCATTTAAATTTTCACAGTTTCCATCTTGTTCGTGAAGAAAATCTATAATTTCAGGCAATAAATCACGAAATCGCTGCAGAAATTTACCTCTGCTTAGCCATCTGACATCGGTATGTAGTAATAATTCAGGTTGGCCTTCAT
>PVKE010013059.1:0-37248 GCA_004027555.1 Craseonycteris thonglongyai
ATACACAGAGGTAAGGTCGGGTGAGGAGGTGACCATCTGCCAGCCACAAAGAGAGGCTTCACAGAAGCCAACCACAACAGCACCTTGATCATGAACTTTCAAAGTCCAAAACTGTGGAAAAATAAACTTCTGTTGTAAATTTAAGCCTCTTAGTCTGTGGTGTTCTGTTATGGCTGACCTAGCAAACTAACACAGCCTCCTTTGATTGTGAGCCTAGAAATATACCACTCTTGGTTTTCTGTACCTCCTCTACACTCCCCCCTCCCCCAGTGGACAGGTTAATTTCCACTGGTCTCTCGTGCCTCAGTGAAACTATTGAGACATCTAACAATCTCAGCCCTTTTTCCGGGCAACACTGGATTAGTTGAACCTGACAGATAAAAGATACTGTAGTCTCTTATTACATTTAAATGATCTAGATTTAAAATTCCACCTAACTGCAAATTATTTGCAAGCAGAAAATGTACTTTATACATTATTTTATTACCTGGACATTTGATGAATAAATGAATGAACTGTATCTAATACATAGTAAATGTTCAATAAATGATAAAGCAAACAAAGATAAGTAATGTCAAAAGCTTTCATCAAAATTAAGGAAAATGTCAAGTCACTATAAGTACAGAGCTAAGAATAATGGCAAAAGTTTAGTACAAAAGCCAGTCAAGAGAAAACTCAGCACTTCAGTTTGATGTGTAGACATATGGGTAGCACAGGTGGTGTAAACAATAAAAAGGAACATAGCAAAGAACAGATCAGATAACATATTGGAATAGATTGAGACATAAGTAACTGTTCTACATCAAATAGCCTCATGCATTTGTACAAGAGTACAAATTTCATCTCTTTGGTTGCTTTTTCCTCCACATACACCTTTAGGAAAAATGGTTATAAAATAAACCTTTTAAGATTTCATGAGGTATATCATGTTTGGACCTTCTAATGGTTCTATTATGTCTCTTCAATGGGGCACTTTTCTACCAGAGCAAACTTGAAAGAACAGAACATTTATTCCAAAAGCAATTTCCTTCCCCAGTTATTTTCTGTATTCCCTTGACAGTGTTTTTCAACAGTTTTACTTGAATAAGAGTTTATTTGGTCCCAAAGCAGTTTCTTTTGCTGCTTGAACCTGTAGTCAAGCCTCAGATATTTATGCGTGACCCTGATCGGTTACTATGAAAATTATTATAATCACACAAGTGGATATATTATTGCAAATGAGTTCAAATATTTATAAGAAAAAAATTAAAGCACCCACTTAGAAAACATATTTTAAAACACATTGGATTTCTATCTTTTAATTCTTTCAAATTAAGTGAATAGGTTCCCAAATCAAACTTTCATTTTTACAGGAAAATGTTAAAAAACAAAAGTATAATGCTGATGATGATGAGGAGGAGGAGGAAGATGGTAGTGATTCCTTATAATTATATAATATGAAGCTGCAGTGGGCTGCTTCACAACAACCTTGGGAAGAAAGCAGGATTAATTTTAATATTTCCACTTCACAAATATGAAAACAGATTCAGAGAAGTTAATTTACTTGAAATTATGTGTTTTAACCAGCAGAGTCATTAGAGAAATATCTGATGCCAATTCCCTTGTTTAACAAAAAAACAGATCTGATATAGGTGACTTCAAGATGCAACAGCTAGGAAGAGGTGGTCTCTCCTCTGACTGTTGGGCAGCCAGGGCTGTGGAGGCCCCTGGGCTCTTCTGATGCATGAGCTTCATACCAAGAATAAAGCCAATTTCAGGGAAGGTGTATTTGTTTGTTTGTTTGTTTTTAATTTTTTTTACCACAATTTGGCAAAGTTGAAAGTAATTAAACAACCCCAAGTATCCTTAGGTACCAGTAAAAGGACCATTACAGGAAAGTTCAGACAGAAATTAACAAAAATAATTTTTAGACTATTACTACCTTTGAGGGTATTTTTGAGGCCTGATTCGTGTACCACCTACCTGGTCTCCAACACGGTGTTCCTGCTCCTCATGCATCTAGATGTCTCTCTCAGAGCAGAATACCTATACTACAGGTAAGACTTGCAATTTTCTTCACCTTTGTGTTTTTACTTTCACTGCTTCATCACACTCCTACTAGAGATTACCACCACCACCACCAACAACAACAACAAAGAACTTGTGGGAAAGGGACATGAGCTCCTTAGTAGAGAAACATCATGAATTCATTGTGTCAGAAGTCCATTTGAATGAGAATAAATTCAGCAAGCAACCACAGAATTTCTTTATAGATTCACAAAAGAAGTTTAAACTATTCCACTAGTAGTCTCACTGAAATAATGTGAATTTTGTAAAATGTGTATATATTTTTATACAGGGTGCTGCACAACACAATTTGTTTCTGTTTTAAATAAACTCCAAATTCCTTCATTTCTTATCTGTGTTCTCTAATTGCTCACTCAACCCCTGACCAACTTCATAACTTATCTCTACTGTTAAAAGTTTACCTCACAACCAGGCAGTTTTTCATTCAGGGAAGCAAAAGCAACCACTGCAGCCCTTCCTGGGACCTCTCTAACTAGTTAGGTTATTCATGAGGTTAAAAAATCATTTCCCTTTCTAAACCAACCACTTCTGTCAAACTAGCTTAGATGCCATCAGGTAGGAAATAATGACCATTTTGTTATCTAACCACACACTTCACATATCACTTAGCAGATTCCACCTCCCATGTAGTTATGGATTCTGTGAAGTAAACAAGGGCAATTCCATACTTCCGGTTCCACAGTAATGCTCTCTTTGTGAAAGAAGAATGCAAGTGCTTCTCACTGAGAGATTCTGGATTGTCTGCTACCAACCCCCCAAAGTCAGCCTTAGCCTTTGAACTGTTCCTCAGTTCACCTTTCCTACTCCCCCTCCCCTTCCCCTTTCCTTTCTTCAGCCCTTTCAAACAGTGCTGCCAGTGTTGGTGCTCTGAATGGTGCTTTAAGGTTACAGTCCTCTGGTGTCTCAAGCTAAAATTCCTGGGGCAGAGAATGTTATAGTTCGGCACATGTTTTCATAGTCAATGGTGGAAAAAAGTTCTTCCTCTACTCCTAATGGACTTTCCTCAGTAATATGTTTCGTGGCATCTCTGGATATGTGGCAGACTGATGTCGCCAGAATATTTCTTTTTTATGGCTTTTGTTGCTTTGACAGCTTTGATTTTATGGCAACTTTAATCATGTGTGTCCTATTCCTCCACCTCTGGCATTTTGCAAATATTTCATTTCTCTATTGCTCGAACCATAACTGCTTTCAACAAATTGTGATCCATCAAACTGTTTCCCCCACATCCTTCTAGTATCTCCACAGGGAAAACCCCAAATGGAACTGCATCAAGTAAACCAGGCAGTGCTAAACGTTCAGGAGAAAGAAAATATATTAATTAAAAAGATGAGAGAGGAGAGAGGAAGGTGGAAAATTACATGTATACATTAATGCAGCCTCAAAATGCCACAGGCAGTAACTTAGGCATTGACACTCTCAACAGGCTTTATGAGTCTGTTTACTCTATTCACAACTGTTCATGAAAAAAAAATGTGCTATCAAGTAGAACAACACAATGTACATGTGTTATCTTAAAGATACAGTGAGTCAATAAATCACACCTGAGCTTTAACAATATATATTTTCCTTTCTTGTATAGTCATAGAATAATGAAAGTGGAAATGAAAAAGAGCTGGAGACGCAAAAGACCGAATAGGTTATCTATCCAATCTCCCTTTGACAGAGGCTTAATCTAGAGCAATATATCTTAGGTTTTGTCATCTGGAAATTAGTGCATTCTCTGTGTCATAGCTTTCAATCACTTTATTAGCAATTCTGTTCTGAATAGCAGAGCTCCTAGACCAGTAGTTTTTTCTTAAAATCAGGACTAAAACTTGACTTTGCTAATTTTCTCAACTTCTTTTTCATTCAAGTTCTTTAGATACTATATATAACAATTTAGTCTGCTATGATTACTTAAACTCTGTTAATTTTGCTTGAATTATTTCCTAGTTCTGATTATTCACTCAAGATAAATCTAGTAGCTGATTTTCCTTATTTCCTGACAGATTGTACCTAGAAAATATATATTGCCCTCATGCCAACTGTATTGCGTGCACAGTTTTCCCAAGAGGGTGAAATGAGGACAACGTCCTGATAATCTTTGCAAAAAATGCATCTCCTCAACCACGCTGTTTGTAGAAACCCCCAAACTAAGGAAAGATTTGCTCAGGAGCCAGTGCAGCTTTCTCTCTTCCTCTAGCAGCTGTATCTGCCAATTGAACGTCTATACATCTGATTAATTTCTTCCAATTTTTACTTGAATTTACTTAGCTGTAAGCCCTATTTCTGTTCCAAGACAGCATAGACCATTTTTGTGATCATTTTATTTTTCTTACAAATATTGACATTGTTTTCAAACTTCATTAAAGTGCTATTGGCTACCTTTTATAGAATATTAAATTTTTTTTTCAGTGATGTTAATGCCACCGTTTGCTAACTATCTTTTCAAAGTGAACAATTATGGGGCATTTTAAAACATTGTGACGTTTTGTTTAAAAATGCTAAGCCAATTTTCAAGTTATTGGCTTTGAGACCACCCAAAGAAAGAAAAATATAACTATGAGGCTACAAAATATTGTATAGAACTCATTATCACTATCAGAAGTATATACATGAGACATTGATGCAAAAAGATATAGATTTTAAGTGTTAATACTTTATTCACTTTTTACCTCCAGGTCTAGTATATAATAGATGTTCAATAAATAAACACAGAATTAAATGTGCATTTTTATATATTACATTTATTTGTTCAGAGCCAAATATTTTTAAGTGTGTAAATTTTGCTACACAAAACACTCAGTTTTAATTCCCAAACATGAAATAAATGTTAGAAAATGCCTGTGTAGTTGTCCAGAAATTGTGCTGTGCAGTTTATATGTATCAAGCCTAAACCTTGCAAGGTCTTTACATGTCAAAAGGGCAAATTAAGGCAAAAGGAAGGAACTTACCTAATATCACAAAAAAGACTAAGGGAAAGAAACAGAATTATAATACATGCATATCTCCTCAGCATCTGGGAGGGGATGCAGAATATAGAGTGAAAGGAGAAAAGGCCAGAGCCAGAGTCAAGTGCTAAAGCCCCTCTCAGTAGTCCAAGTGTGGGTGATGGGGCACAGAAGCATGAAACAGCATATGGTAATGTTGGACAAATAAGAAACTGAAGGTATGTACAAAGAGAAACTACAGTGACTGCAGTGGGAGAAGAAAATAGAAACCTGGTCATAAAGATCTTGCTCTTTGTTTCCAGACAAAAATAGCTTGAGTCTACCCTAGTACAAAAGAGTCTTTGAAGATCTTTAAGTAAAAAAAAAAAAAATTCTGGAAGACTTCCGGCTTGTAGCATCAAGAGCTGATATGAGGAGAATTAGAACAAATCCAGAAAGATGCTAAGATAGGTTCCTCTGTAATCCAGGTAAAGAACGAGGAGGCCTTCAACTAAGGTAGGAACAGTGAGAGCAGAAGTAGTAAGTAATGTTAATTAATTCATTCGTGGAGGAGAGACAAGAAAAAGGAAGACTAGTTCACTGGTAACTGAGTATATGGTGATGTCCTCTATTGAGGTAAAAATGTAGAATCCAGAAACTACACAAAACAAAACATGTATATATGAGGGTTGGGACCCTGAGAGAAAGAGAGGAATGGGCTGAATGAGATGGTTTGGAAATATAAAGTGTGATAAAAAATACAGTGACTGCATACACACACACACACACACACACACACACACAATCATACATATTACAATAAAAGACACAGAAGACACATTGCCATAATCCTTCTGCACCACCACCCCTCTTTTGCTTCAAACACACTTATTGCATCCTTCTTGCCACTTTCTGAAGCAGTTCTGAAAGTCCTATTTCGTGAGTGTCTTTAGCTGTGCTGTTGTGGCTGCTTTGATGTCCTGGATTGATTCAAAAAGTTTATCTTCCACCGTTATTTTGACTTGGGAAAGAGCCAGAAATCACTGTGCCAGATCCAGTGAATAAGGTAGATGAGGACACACTATAATGTTTTTATTTGACAGAATTGTATGTTAATGTGTTGTTTGTGATTCATGATTTATGGCACATTGTAAAACACACCTTCTTTAAACTGTAGCTCACAACTGACTGACTGCACCGAACAAGTTAAAACTTGTCACACACTTATTACAGTTTGACGTGGCTTCCGGTATTCAAGATCTCTGCCTTTCTGTTGAATAACACTCAGCAGCAGCATTCACTGCCTATATATATATAATTATTTTATTTATTTTCTTTTTTTGTCGCAACTCATAAATAAGTTCAATTTGGTACATGTTGAGTTTGATGAATACATCTAGTCTAGTAAGTATTAATTGTTGTAAGATCATGAGATTAGATGAGATTGCTCATCATAAATATAAAAGTTCTTTCTTAACTGAGGATTTTTCAAATTTTTCAAATACCTGTCTTAGATATCACAGTTCAATAGTTCTGAGGTAAAGCTTAAGCTAATAAAAACCAACCAACCAACCAACCAACCAAACAACCAAACTAACCAACAAAATCACTGTTCGGGCCTAACAAAATGTCTGTGGAATCTCTACTGAATGAACAGAGTCCCAAAGTCTCTAGGATACCACTGCTTTACTGCCTTTGTACATAGTGTGCTATGAAATTTGGGTCACAATTTATTGGTTACTCAAGAAATTAATTTAGCAGTATGCAATTGTTTCAGTGAAATTTAGCAAAGTACAGAATATCAGAACTATTGCACATAGAACAGGTATGTTTTTTTAGTACTTCTATATCTGTTTTACATGTATATGTTATATAGATACATGCATAGTATATGTGTGTGTTTGTCACATACTGGCTTATAATATAAAATAATTTTTTTCTTTCACACTCAAAACATTTTAAAGCCTCTGCTGTAGATGACAAAAGAAATTAAGACAAAATGTTAGAATTTATTTTTAATGTCACAGTGGTCAAATTTTATGAAGAAAACTGAGCCAGCTATTAAGAGACATGATTCTATTTCTAGCTTCATTACCTATACATTGTTGGTTCCTGTACAAGTCAAGATGTTTAAATGGCTTTATTATTTCTAAATTGAGAATATAATAGTGCTTGTAAACTACCTCATTGACAACAATTTAATAAGACCATTTATGTCAAGTGCTCGAAAATATGAGAAAAATGGATTATAAACAAAAATATCACATGAATTTGTTTAACTTTTGAAATAAGTTGGCAGGTTATTTGAAACAACTCTTCTTTGACTTATGAATTTCATTGAATAACTTCCTCCTTTCTGTTAATTAACAATTTTAAATTGTATTTTATCATTTACAATATACCTTCACTTATATAATATTTTTGGCTCCCAAGGAAGGCAGAAAATGTTGCTATATCCACATTTTCAAAATAAAAAAATCACTCTCAGAGAAGTTAACAATTTACCCAAGGTAACCATAACATTATATCTCTCAAATATTAGCAAATATTTCGAATAGAACCATGATTGGTTCAGTTTATTTTTAATATTCATATTAATCAATTATATGAAGTTGATGATGTCGTGACCTTTTTACCTCCATCACCTACTGAAAGCAATATTGTCAATATTATACTATAAATAAACATATTTTTCTAAGAAAACATTTTTCTTTCAAGTTTTGTTCAACTTTTAGAAAAAAATGATGGTTGACTACTAATAATTTCCCTTTCTTCCTTGTTAAGGGAGCATTAATTTTATACATGTATCTATACCACAAGGACTTTAATTCTTTTCTCAGCTCCAATGCAAGTCTTAAATAATGTAAATCTATCAAGATAAAACCATTCTCCTTACAAATAACTGGTTTACAGAAGGGCATATGACCCACCTGGCCAATGAGACCAAAAAAGGAGACCCCTGAGCCTAAGAGGAGGGGGTGTATGAAATAAAAAAAAAAAAAAAAAGCCTTGCCTTTGGACGTTGACATATCTGGATGTGACTACCGGAATTGTAACAGCCATGCCACACTCTGAGGGAAGCTAGCTTGAGGACTAAGACAATTCCCTAAAGTTGTGACAATTAAAAAAAAAAGAAAGAGAAAGAAAGAAAGAAAGAAAGAAAGAAAGAAAGAAAGAAAGAAAGAAAGAAAGAAATTTGATCTCTGACGTCATTGAGCTGCTGAATTACTCAACTTTGGGGTCATTCTGTATCAGAACTATTTAGATGTGAAACAATAACCTTTCTGTAAAGTTAAGCATTTTGAGTTTTGTTTTTTTGGTACTTTCAGCCAAACATATCCTACCCTGTATAAATCTTTATTATATTTAGTCTATGAGTCAAAATTTGAGACTAAATATTTTGTTTCCACTTAACTGCTTTTTTGTTTTACAATTTATTAATAATTTAGAAATATTTTAATTCTGTGATTTTTATCCAGTTAATCTAAAATACTATTTTATGCCTAATGTGTATTTTTTAAATTGAGAGACTATTTTCCAATCTTAAATATATATATAGATAGATATATAGATAGATATATAGATAGATATATTTAGAGAATCCCATGTTTTCATAAACCACTCAGAAACACACTAGTTAAATAATGACATCAAATATATAAAAAATTCACATAATTCTCTGTCCCACTAAGTACCATAAGTACCATATGTGTAACATAGTAAATAAGTTAGAAAACATTATACTAACCTAGCCAATAGACATGAGGAAAATATGAATACAATTCAGTTTTTTTTATGTGTGTTTGTTTATGCATTTTTTTCTTGGGTAAACTATCAATAGTCATTATCAATCAAAAGAATTAAGAATCACTGTGTATGATTTAAAAAAAAACCTATTTCTTTATTATTCTTAAATCAGACTGACACAAACCAGCACTGTTTATCAAATAAAGAACGATTTGATCTCTAAATTGTCACTTCATATAAACATAGTTCATGTCACTGTTTATAAACAATGGTGGAGGCTGAAAAATACTAGAAGCATTAGATGTTTCTTGCGAAAGAAAGACACAAATTAGGCAACTGGATTTTTAGTTCTGTAACATTTCCTCCACAGCAATATAGAGTGGTTTAATTTTCTTCCCAATAGTCAATAAAGGAACCATGTGAAATGTGTAGAGAAGATCTTTAGAATAGTACAGTATTCATGGTTATACCACCAAACTTTGGAAGACCAACATATTTATCATAGTGTCTATCATTTCAGGTTTATCTCTCTTAACTCTACCCCACCCTCAACTCCATCTCAATCTTAAGCTCTACCTATAAAGTACTCTTCTTTCTATAATTAAAACTTTTCTTTTTATGTGCCTTTCAACATACCATTTTCTCTTCTACAATGTTCTCTCCTATTTCCTTCATTTGTTTCCTGACATATGTGCCATTATTCAATATTTATTCCAGAATCATCTCTGAGAAGAAACTCCTAGGAAAAGTATTATATGTCCTCCTCTTTGTTTTCATAGGACTCAAAGCACTCATTCAACAACTATTTATTCAATGCCTACTGTACAAATATTTAATGCAGCTAAGCACTGGGCATAGGGCTATAAGCAAAACATCATTCCTGTTCTCATAGAGATAACATTCTAGTTGGAGTAAATAGAAAATAAGCAAAGAAGTACATAATATATTGCAGAGTTAGTAAATTCTCTGAAAGAAAAAAAAAATCAAGGTTAAGTACTCCTTGTTGAGAGTGGAAGACATCTATTGTAGATAGGTTGGGGAGAAAAATCCTCCGTGACAGTGTAACATTTGAGCAAAATTGGGAATTTGAGTGAAGGAGACAGTCACTACTTAGGGGAAGAATATTCAAGATAGAAGAAACAGCAAATTCACAACTTGGAGGTAAGATCATATTTGAATGTTTAAAGAAAAGAGTAGGAAGAGAGGTAGTGGTGAAAGAATGAGAGAAATGGAAGATGAGGTCAGAAAAGTAGCCTAGTTCCAACTCAGGTTCTACTTAGTTCCAGCAAGGACTTGTGGCTGTAATTTTAGTAAAATAAAATTACTGAAAATTTTTGAGCAAGATATGACTTGACTTTATTTATATTTCTAAAAGCTCACTCAAGCTGGTCTGAAGAGAGTATAGGTTTGTCAGCAAGAAAGTAGAAAAACATATAAAAAGCTACTGTGGTACTGTGGTTCAGTTGACAGCTGGTGGTGGCAGTTTGTCCTGGGGTGACTGCAGAAGCAAGGGAGTGAAAACAGAAGGCTTACAACACTTTTAAGAAAGTTTTGGGGAAGCCGGGATGGCTCAGTGGGTTAAGCGCTCACTTTGCAGCGCAGCGCAGCGCCGGGGACTGAGGATCAAATCCCGGCCCTGGCCGGTGCTGAACTAGGAAGCTCCCCTAGTTCAGTTCTCTCTCTCTCTCTCCTCTCTCTTGTCAAAAGCAATAAAAAAAAAGAAAATTTTCTCTACGAGAGAGCAGAGAAATTGTTAGTATACCAAAGAGGGTAATGAGATTAATAGACAATTATTAATAGGATATATTTCAGCATATATTACACTCATTGGAAGATCCAGTTAAGATAAAAATGTTGATGATGTAGGATTGAAAGAAACTAATTTCAATGTTCTTTGGAAGGTGAGAGAGTGTGGAATTCAGGATGCAAAAATACATGGCAGGTTTTGTGAGAGAGTTTCACTACTATAGCGTACAGGGCTACAGAGTGCTTAGGTGCAAACACAAGTGGGTAGCAGATTTGGTGGTGCAGCTACATAGATAGTCCTTTGGCATCCTCTAGAAGGGCAGAAGAGAAGAGAGGGGTATGGTAAGAAATTATCTCATATGTGCAAGAGGTTGTTAACTGAACAGAGACATATGAAGCTAGCTGGGAAAGGGACCTTTTAATAGTTGGGGTGTTGAATGTAAAGTGAGATCAACCAGAATTAACTTAAATGAGAATGAAAAGAATTCTTATAATAGTGAACCATAGAATAAAGCAACTAAGGGGAAGTGATGATATAAGTGATAACAATGGACAATAAAAAGAGTAGGACCAAAGGTTCAAAGATTTATTGAAGCATGGGGACTTGAAAGAGTTCCCTGAAGAAAAAGGTAGTGTTTAAGAAATCAGACAACTGAAACTCAGTATCCTTTTTCTAAGATTTGTTTTATTGTTTGAGAGAAGGTGAGAGAGAGAGAGTGAAGGGGGATGGTTGATGTGGAGCTTCTCGGGCCGGAACTGAACTGGGGGCCTCCCACATGGGAGCTATCCTGGCACTTACCAGTTGTGCTGCAGTTCAGCTCATGGAGTTGCACAGGCTGGGGCCAGAAATAAAACCCCAGAGTTCTCAATTGCTAGGCAAATGCTCAACCACTGAGGTATCTCAGCATCCCATAAAACTGGGGTTTGGGTGGTGACACAGTTTGATGTGGCCATGAAGTAAGTAGCTGTGGTGACACAGAAGGTAAGATCATAAGATGTATTCTATCATGTTCTACTTCTCTTAGAAGGGGAAACATACTGTGGACCAATATAAGGCAATTCACTGGATCTTTTAGAAGGCCTAAGATTCACTGGAGATTATCCAATTAGGCAATACTCAAATCACAATGAAAAAATTGCTAACAGGACACAACTTTCCACTGCCGCCACTGCTACTAGGAGCTCCACATTTTCTGCCTATGTGTAGTAGATCCCAAGGTCCAACTGTAGTAAGGCATACAACACTGGCTATCTCCCAGCCAGCCTCACCAGAAAAACAAAGTTTACCTTGTGCTTTTTTCTTCCTGCAACGTTTCTTAGTCAAAATCTTGCTTAGGATTATCTGATGGGAGAAGTCTAAATAAAATTCTGAGCTTTAGTAGTAAAAAAAGTTTGAAAATTAAGTTTCTGGCATTTGCCTTAGAGATTGAGATTTCAGAAGGGTAGAAATTTCCTAAACATGTGAAGGGTGTTCAGGAGATGCTGGGCAACCAATACTACAATCAATATAAACTACAGGTGCTTATATGTTCGCTGTTATCTACCCAGCACTTTTCACAATACATAATAAAAATAAGTATGTAATAATTCTTGTTGCAAGGAAAGCCGGGATGACTCGGTGGTTTAAGCGCTCACTTTGCAGCCCCGGGGACTGAGGATCGAGTCCTGGTCCCGGCCGGTGCGGACCCATATGCTGAACTGGGGAGTGCCCCCAGTTCAGTTCTTACCGGGGTGAGACCCGGCCCAGTTCCCGCCCTGTGCAGCCCCAAGTCCACCTGTGAAATGAAACTATGTGAAAAAACCAATGATGTGCAGCTATGGAGACTGTTCCGGGTCTTCTCCCTTCTCCCTTCTCTCTGTCTCTGTCTCTGTCTCTCTGTCTCTCTGTCTCTCTCTCTCTCTCTGTCAAAAACAATAAAAATAAATCTTTAAAACATAATAATAATAATTCTTATTGAATAAATGAATAAATAATATTTTTCAAGATTTATTTTATTGTTTTTGACAGAGAGAGAGACAGAGAGAACTCCAGAGAGAAGGGGAAGGCCCAGAACAGTCTACAGAGTTTCATGTTATCAGTTTTCTATAGTTTCATTCCACAGGTGGGCGGGGGCTGTGCAGGGCAGGAGCCAGGCCTAGGGCCTCCCACATGGGAGCCACACCACAGTTCAGTGTATGGGTTCACACAGGCCAAGGCCAGGACTTGATCCTCAGACCTAAAGGTTATAAGCCGAGCACTCAACCCGCTGAGCTATCCTGGTATCCCCAATAATGAGTTTTTATGTGCAGTCATTTGTTATATTTTTGTTTTGAGAACTGGTCCCCACCTTAAACTGTACAAATAATATAAAGTATTACTACTTTCAATCTCTAGAATTATTTTCTACATTAAGACACTTTAGGAGCAGGGTCATCTGAGGTCCTATTCATTCCAACACAACTGTCCTAAGAAAGTTCTAGATCTTTGGTAATGTTTGAGGATATAGAACAGTGAACATTCATTCATTAAATGGATATTTATTGTGCCACTACTATGATTAACTATTCTTCTAGGTATTAGGCATATAACAATAAACAAAAGAGAAAAAAATGTAATTGTTATTGGCAATTACAATTCCAGAAAAAATGTTTTTAATATCACAATTACTTTTAAGTGATTTCAAAATTATAACCTGTTTATAGTATGACAGAAAAGTATAAGAAAATACACTCACCTATAACAATACTAATATATCTCTTGTACTTTTTGATATACATTCCTAAATGAATATCACATTTTTTCTAAATATATAAACATAAATGTTTTATTACACAAACAGAATGTTACCTAAACATATTGCTTTTTATCTCACTTTTTATTCACTTCACAAGTTTATTAATATTTTCCTATATTATTTTACAGTTTTTATAACATTTTAAGACATGTACATATTATTCTATCATTTAAATACCATAATTAGGCCCCTTTTGTTGAACATTTAAAGTTTCTGATTTTTCATTATTATAAACAATGGTACTGTGAATATCCTTGTTTGTACTTATTTGCATATCTTTTGGATTGTTCCTTTAAAATAATTCCATAAATGTGAAATTGCTAGGTCAAAAGTAACTGAATTTTAAGATTGTTAATATATATGTCAAACCCCTCTCCAGAAAAAAATTGACCAATTTCATTCTCAGCAGTAGTGTGTATGAGTGTGTCTATGTGCTACAACCTAGCAGGCTCTGTTTTTTTGTTTTGTTTTGTTTTGTTTTGTTTTGTTGTTTTTTTACTAATCAACTTCTGATGACCCAGCCAGTGATTCTCACAAGAGGGAGAAAGGTCAGTGGATAGTTGTCACCAGATGATAAGTCAACAAATTTCTTGATATGTAACACATCCACAAGGATTACCCTGTGCCCAGTGCGATCCTTACCTGTTTCATTCTGATAGAAATGCTTAAGAAATTTCTAAAGGGAGAAAGTAAAAGAGAAGAAGCAAATGTGTCAATGAAACCCACCCTTATCATTATTACCAACTCAATTTTTATTAATAAACAATATTAATTGCAGTGAAAATATATTTAAATAATATTGGTACTTAGAAGTACAATTCAGTTCTACAGGTATATTTGTACCTGATACACAGAGCTATCAAAGACAAATGAACTCATATAGTTGAGATTACATATTATGAATCATTAAGTTATAAACACTAAACAATAGAGAAAGCATGTTCCATTTCTTGAAGTGTCCACATTTTACCCAGGTACAATCTGTAGAATACAAAGAAGAGTTATAATTAAGTGAATAGGGGAAAGCCGGGACGGCTCAGCGGGTTGAGCGCTTGCTTTGAGGCCATGAGGACCGAGGATCGAATCCCGGCTCCGGCCCAGGCAGGACCCACGTGCTGAACTGGGGAGTTTCCACAGTTCGGTTCTCTAACTGTCTCTGTCTCTGTCTCTCTCTCTATCTGTCAAAAAGTAAAATAGAAATAAATATGCACTGAAGACAAAAAGATAATTTCTCTCTATAAATGTGAAAAGATAAAAAAAAAAAAACTTTAAGTGAATAGTCATTTTTTATGTTTATGCCACTTCCTGAGTTGTATTAGTTAATATTTATTGATGTAAGCTAAGTATAAAAAACATAAACACTATCTCACTTAATCCAAATAATTATGTTAGGATTAATCTCTTCATTTTACTGTTAAAATCTAAACCAACAGACTAAGATTATAGCTAAGAAAAGGTAGGCTCTGGGTTTGAAATCACTTTATCAGGGTCCAAAGCTCATATATAAATTTAAGCTTTATACCAAATTTTTATTTGAGATATGGCCAATCACCACTTAACACCAGGGTTAAGAGGAAGTTTCAATGAAGCAATCCCAGACATCACTCAACTCTAATTAAGAATTAGTATCTGCAAATTCAGAAAACTGTTACATAAGATCCATGGAAATTTTGAGAGCCAAACTGAGCCTGTGTGAACTAGGAAAACCACTCAGAGTACACAGCTCTTTACTATTATTATCAGTGGTGGCAGGACCCCATCTCTCTCTGCAGAGCCTAACCCCATTATCCTTTCAATCTCCAGATACCAGGAGTGGTGCTCACAACCAGAGCAAGGATTAGAAAGCCCTCATCCTCAATCATATTTGATAGCCCCTCATCCTTATAACTCCACTACTAGTTGCCAGTTTTGATCGCTACCAGACTCCTACTCAATATTCCCTTGTTTTGTATTAATTATGCTCTACTGCCTGGCTTGACCTTATACTCATTGAATAAATGCTGCATAGACTCCAAAATATCTTATGACTTCCAATTTGGCCTCTACCTTTCCCACCCATTTCCTAGCTGTGTTAACTGGTCCCATGGGACACACTAACTCTGTCTCAGCAAAACCGCATCTTCATATATTCTTCAGAAAATGGAAGTACCTCTGAATTTTTTCAGGATTCAGACAGAGCTTCTTTGGGCTGAAAGTATGGTACTAAACACACTTCTATAAATTTCTTCCTTTAACCTTCATAACAATTCTAAGTAATCAAACCTTATTTTACAAGTGAGAAAACCGAGGCACAGGCAGATAAGTGACTTGTCTAGCTTTAATATAACAAATCCAAGATTTGAATTCAGATCACCTAATTTCAAACAATTTTTGTTCTACATTATGATATTAAAAGGGAATTATTCAGACTAGGTTTAAACACCTTTTGAAACAGAGGTGATTCCTTTCCAGGTCTAGATTTAGTCGTTTGCAGCTGAACAAAAGTCCCCATATTCTGCCCACGTGAGTCCTTCATTCATGGCACCAGGCCAGCAGATGGACTCGTGAATCAGACAGGCAGACATCACCTTGCACACAATCTATAATGTCAGGTATGAAGCACAATTAACAAATAGAAGCCAGTGCTTAATAATAGATAGAGGAGTTAACTGGCCTATGCACAACTTAAATTATAAAAGTGTAAAAAGTATCCTAATGACTGTCTTATACCACACATGGTTCCCTCAGTAAGATACGTCATCCCAACATGAGTCCCATGCAAAGGTATCCTAATTAATAAGAGACCTTAGGCATCTCAACATGCAAAATGGCATTCAAAAGAATTGTGATTATGTAACATGCCATATTTTTTCACAAAAAAAAGAGAAAAAGAAAAATTCTGCATTATAGCTCTTGCTTAATTGCCCTCATAGATTAATCAGAAAAGAGAATGATGCTACCTACTCTCTCTAACCTTTTGATCTGCTCCCTACTAGGGTTTATTTCATTTTCCAAAACCACAAAAAGAATAATACAATGTGATCAAGGCTGAAGTCACTTCCTTTGCAGTTTTCCCTGACTTGATACACTTTTTATTGCTAAGCTGACTTGTGTAAGATTGCTATTTAATAAATTACAGAATTACTACTGCTGATTGTTACAGAATTTCTCAACAAAATGCCCCTTTATTTAGATTAATGATGTTTTTCTTAAATATATTGCAGTAGGTTATGTTAACGAATTACAATTAGAGTTCTTGTTTGCACCAAAATAGTATGATTGTCAACACACACAAATCTTGAAATTGACATAGATAGTTTACAACAAAAGAAGAGTTAATTTCTGGGGTAGTCATTATATCATACATAATATTACTGGAAATTTTATCAGGCTTTAAGTGGATATTATGCTAAATTATGAATAACAGTACTGTTGGTATTCATAATGCCATGAATTATGATATTCAAGTTTGCACAAATTGTATAATCTCAAATTTGCACAAATTGTATAATCACTCAATCCACTGCAGGGGTTACTTAGAAAGCAAATGTGACAGCCTTTTTATCATACTGATCATGTATATAAGTAAAGAACTTGTATTTTTTTTCCCTACATCATTTTCTTAAATGTCATTCAGTATTAACCAGAAAAACAGAATAACATTTTCAGATTGGGTTTAGTATTATATTTAGGTTGTTCTTAGGCATTTTAAGATCTGAAGAAAATAGCCATTAGTCCTTGTCTGGAGAAACAGAGATAAAGGGGACTTTACCAATGCTCATGTTTATCATAGTCCAAAAAATATGCTATATTAAACTTCTATCTTCTAACATCAAAGAATGGTCACTTGATTACTTGTATTTGTCTGATTGAATACACTTTTGTATCACTTTGAATCAATGAATGTGCTATACCTCCAGAATTATAGTGTTTCTTAGAACTTAAATGAACCTTGCTGATTTGTGAATAGGCATGTAATGAACTAAGGCACATTGAGGCTAAATGTGACTGATTCTACCTTTCTTTCACTAGATATGTGATTTTGCTAATCTTACTAGGATGTTATTAAAGTTGTCTTCCAAGAAAAAAATGAAACAATAAATTATAAACATGGTCAATTATTGTTTACTAATTTATTGTGCTGAATAAGAGGACATCAGATTAAAATTTTATTTTTTATCAATGTCTTATGTGCTACTTTTTCAAAATTCTTCACAGCAATATAGCTAGCTACCCAAGTAAAGCTTTTTGCCTAATTAGAAGTAGAAGAAATAGGTGTATTTTAAATAACCTGAGGAGAAGCTGGGATGGCTCAGTGGGTTAAGTGTTCACTTTCCAGCCCTGGGGACCAAGGATCAAATCCCGGCCCCAACACATGTGGACTCATATGCTGAACTGGGAAGGTGGCCCCAGTTCAGTTCTCACTGGGTTGAAACCCCAGCCCAGTTCCTGCCCTGCGCAGCCCCTCACCCACCTGTGGAATGAAACTATGTGGAAAAACCAATGATGTGCAATTATGGAGACTGTTCTGGGTCCTCCCACTTCTCTCTGTCTCTGTCTGTATCTCTCTCTCTGTGTCAAAAACAATAAAAATAAATCTTTAAATAGCCTGAATATATATTATGACACATGTAAATTTTTCTTCTTCCTTGATTCAACATTTCTGTTTGTAGTTGGAAACTGTCAGAGGCCTCATCAAGAATATTGTAGAATTTTCTCATGATTCTTGCACAGTATAACTTCAATTCATAACAAATAATGTTAGTGGTCTTATCCATTCTCAAATTCAGTCAGAACACTGAGGTGCTTCTTTATTATCTGGAAGAAATATAACATAAAGAATGTTTTGTTTCAGGATGGTTCTCTGTTCTCTCATCTTTTTCACCAAAGAAAGGTTTTGCTTCTTCTCTTAATTTACTCCATTTACCTATACTATAAAAATTATTTCTTCCCACTCTCTATGATAATTTAATCTCACAGACCTCTTTCTAGTTTCTTCAATTAACCTCCCATATCAGCTCCTATGCTTTCATCTTTAAGAAGTCTCAGGTAACTCTTATTTTAAATAAAACTCCACCAATTATTTTTCATTAATTTAGCAATAACTCTTTTTAGTAATTCTAAATAAAGTTTTCTAATTAATCTTGACATATTCTTTTCTGGAGATTTTTTTCTGCTTTGATTTTAGTGATGATGAACAATCTTAAATTATTTTTCTATTTTTCACACTTTGATTAAATTTTCTATATCTTATATTCTTCTGTTTGTTTTTTAGAACTCTGTCTTCAGTTCTTTAGTCTTTAGTCTTTCTGAGTCTTTCAATTATTTAAATCACTATTGTCAACTTTTTTATATATATATATATATATATATAGATGATTTCTGTGTTATTCATTGAAGGTCAAGCCCTATATCTTTTATTGCTCATGTGATAATCTCATTAGGTATTTTTGGTCAACTGCCTCTCTGGGCCAGCTCTCCTACAATTGGCTCATTTTATCCATAAAGAACTCAGGATCTTTTATTAGATTCTCTGTGTTTTGGTTAATAGAAGAGGAGAGAGAGAGAGAGAGAGAGAGAGAGAGAGAGAGAGAGAGAGAGAGAGAGAGAGAGAGAGAAGTATTATGCAGGAAGTTTGTGTTTACTTTTATTCGAGGTTGGTTTTTTTTGGTGGTGGTTGTTTTAGATGTGGTTTGGAAGTTGCCCCCATCCTTCTGAGTCTACATTACATTGGCCAAAATTCAGTGGTACGTCACACTAGTTAACTGAAAGTGGGAGAGGAAGTATAGAGTCAAGACCTACCACAGAAAAAATAGAGAACCATTCTAATGAATACATGGTAATCTGCCATGGCTCCCAACTCTCATTTTTCAGCTCTGTCTTATACCTGAGCAAGCACTCTACTTGTATTCACTAATACTGCAGGATATCCAGGCATGGTTCACCCATATTCTCCTCCAGCCCACTAAATGCAAAATTAACTTGATCATATATTTATAAACTTCATACAGCCCAAGTTTCATTGTTGTTATGATCATTAAATATTTCTTCAGTGCCTAAAACAGCACTTAGTTCATAGAAAGTCGTGTCTAAGTTCTTATTCAAGAGATAAGTGCTAAGAAAAACAATAAAGCAGGAAAGAATGAGAAATGGGATGTTTTAGAACTGTAGATTACAAGTCAGAGAATGCCTCACTGGGAAGGTGATATATGGACAGAGTTGAAGGAAGTCAGACAGCAAATTAGTTTGATATCTTAGGGAAGAAATTTCAAGCACAGAAAACTTAAGTACAAAGTGCTGAAGCATGAGTTTGCCTCTTGTGTTGGAGGAACTAGGGACGTCAACGTAGGTAGGTAACAGCACAGTGAGAGAGTGAATCATTTTTGACAAAAATCAGAGGTCGAATGAAAGAGACATATAAAGTGCTATGGAAGTTTTTGGGCATCGGCATCTTATTTTGATTGTTTTTTACATAGTATCACGTATGGCTGTGATACTGAAAATATGGAAAACTAGGAAAAGAAACCACTCCAACATATCAGACAGAAGATATTGGTGGCTTTGACCATAAAGGGAGTGGTGAGATATAAAAAGTGCTCACATCTAAGGTATAGTTTGAAATTAGATTCAATAGATTTTACTGTCAGATTAGATGGGGTTGTGAGGGGGAAAAAAGGATCAAGAATTATTCAAACATTTTAGCCTAATAAACTGCAATATAGAATTACAACGAAATGAGATGAGAACTATTACAAAAAGAATAGGGTGAAGAGGAACATCAGAAATGTGGTTTTGGATGTATTAAGTATGAAGTGACAGTTGCCTCTCCAAGTTGAAGTATAAAATACACAGTTAAATCTAGTGTTAAAAGAGACAGCCAGACTGACACGGTACATTTGGGAGTTATCAATAATATATAGCAATTGGAGTCAGGAGAATACATAAGGTAACCTAGGAAATAAGCATAGTCTAATGAAAGAGAGAGAGAGAGAAAAAGAGAGAGAGAGAGAGAGAGAGAGAGAGAGAGAGAGAGAGAGAGAGAGAGAACATGTCTAAGGACTGGTGCCCTGAAGGACTCAAAGATTTACAATAGACACCAACAACAAGCATAGGAGACTGAGTTGGAGCAGTCAGTGATAGTAAAAGAAAGGGAATGTGGTATCCTGGGAGTTAAGTGAAAACAGCATTTCACAAACAAAAAAGTACTAACTTCACCAAATGGTCAATTTCATCAAATGATTAACTTTTCAAATAGATTAGTCAAAAAGAAAAAAGAGAACTATGAGTTAGATTCAGTTACTTAAAATCTTCAGTGAACTTTAATAGATGAGTTTCAGTGAAGTGAAGGGAGCAAAATCTTTATATCAAAAACAAAAAAAAAAGGAATTAGAATAAATATAATTTTTTGCAAGTACTTTTGCTATAAAAATGAAGAAAGAAGTAGGGTGGAGAGTTAAGTAAGTAAAGAGAAATTAGATATTTTATGAGAAAAAATATTTTTATGCTAATGAAAAATGTCCAGTAGAGAAAATAAGGCAAGAGAGCAATAACATTTACTTCAAATTGAATCCTAGATTTCATCTTTCCCTTTGAATTATACTTCCTGCTGCTCCCATCTACCTATTATTTTAGTCAGTTCAATCTTCAAAAATTCAAATTTAAAGCATATTTTTCTCTGGCTTATCTGCTTCAATTTTACTAACATCCTCATTTGTTTGCCAAGAAATCTGGAAATCACGTGAATATTTTTCTGGAACATTAACTCTATTTCTCACCTTACATGAAGATTGAATTGCCAATGATGGTGTCAATTTTCCAGAACCTTGTGAAAGTAGAGAATGCTCACTGTAATCAATTTGAGCTCTTGGACAATCAATTTGACTATATCATTGTCACCATAAGCTTAAATTCTTTTCTGCCCTGTTCTGCAATACTTACTGCCAAAGCTACAACTGCTGAATAGAACCTAGTGAAGTTTCCCAATCTCAGCTGAACATCAGCTTCAGTCAGAAAACATTTTATTTATTATTGTGAAGAATGTTTTATATGGTATAGAGTGGCTGTTCAAATCTCTCACATTCCTATTTTCATGACTTTCTCTTATTCTAAAATCATTGGGTTCACTCACTATATCTTACTGAGGTCCTGCTACATGTTCAGTTCTCTGCTTGACAATAGTGGTGCCAAGGTCCTTGATTTTAAGGATCTCATAGTTCCATCAAAGGAAAATAATGGGATTAAAATAATAAATCAAGGAGAAGTAATAAAGCAGAAAAGGTTATAAACACAATCAAACAAAACACATAAATGCCCCCTAACATAATGCAAAGTGGATCATGTTTTAACAAAGGTATAAAACTAATTGAGCACAGAAGAATAAATAACTCTGCAGGGAAGAATGAAGAGTCTGGCAGAAGAGATGGCATTTGGTTTGGGAGGTAAAGTATAATCAGAAGTTTTACAAGTTCCATAAGAGAGTGGAAAGAAGATAATTCTAAGTGGAAGAAATTTTTAGAGCGAGATAATTAGATATAAAACCTTAGTTTTCTCATGAAATGACCACTGAATTCAATGTTTCTGAAATATACAGTACAAGCTGAAGAGTTTGAAACACTTCTATAGGAATTTGAAAGTCATAAAAAATTTTTGCAAAGAATGAGTGGAGACATGTATGTTGTCTATATACGAGATATCACTAGCAGTTAAATAGAACACATGCTGAAGAAGGTGATAGGTTCAGTACAATTCAGTAAAAACTATGGCGACCATCTAGAAAATAAATGATAAAAGTCTCCAGAGCCAAGTTGTCAGAGGGAAAAAAAAAAAAAGAGGCGTGGTGTAGGGAGCCGGTTGTGAGCCTGAACAGAAAGGTTTTGGGGGACCTCGATGGCAAAGCCTCAGTCCCCCTTTTCATCTCCCTCGGGGAGGTAATTGGGTGATTAGATGTAGAAAAGTGTGTATATATAGCTTCCCATGAAGGCTGGTGGCAGGCACCAATAGATTAATGGCCCATGACTGGAAGGGGCTATTATCTCCTGTAAAGATCTGTTCACACTGTGCTTTGCTATGCTAATGCATGACCTTTGCTGTTCCTTGTAATGATAAACTTTTGCTATATAAGAAAAACACAAAAGCTATTCAGGGCTGCTCCTATTGAGGACAGCAGGCCAACAACTTTGTTGGTCTTTAATTCCCACCACTCAAATTCAGGGACTTCGTTCATCCAGGCTGGTTTCTGGCAGAGTGGGCTTGATAAATTTTTATGAATATATCATTGAAAATATCTGCTGATGGACTGTATTTAGCAAGCTCTAAAGCAAGCTCCTCCAACCCCATGTGGCCCAGGAGGGCTTTGAAAGTGGCCCAACAAAATTTGTAAACTTCCTTAAAATATTAGGAGATCTTTTTGCAATTTTTTCTAGCTTATCAACTATCATTAGTGTCAGTATATTTTATGTGTAGTCCAAGACAATTCTTCTTCTTCCAATGTGGCCCAGGGAAGCCAGAAAATTAGACTCCCTTGCTCTAAAGGTAAAAGAGTTAAGCTTGATGTTGATACTATTAGAATGGGTAATTGGATATTTACTGGTGCATCAATTAAGATAATGAACATAAGAAGCTTTGAAACAGAAGGAATGGGAAAGACACAAACAGGTTCAGGGGAACCCAGGATGGCTCAGCACGTTGAACACTCACTTTGCAGCCCTGGGTTCCAAGAATCGAGTCTCCATCCTGGTCCAAGCAACAGCATGTGTGGACCAATATGCTGAACTGGGGTGTGCTTCCCACTTCAGTTTGGTTCTTGTCAGGGCAAGTTTCCCATGTGCGAGGCCCTCTGCCCAGTTCCCACCCTGTGTAGCACTATGACCACCTATGGAATGAAACTATGTTGAAAACTGATGATATACCACTATGGAGACTGCTCTGGGCCCTGTTTTCTCTCTCTTTTTTTCTCTCTCTCGCTCTCTCTCTCTTTCTGTTAAAAACAATAAAATAAATCTTAAAAAAAAAACAAAACAGATTGACTTTGAGATGCCTATAAAATATCTGGGTACAAATGTCCAATTAATATTTGGAAATTCATATCTGAAGCTTCTGAGACATATAAAGGCTGGGGATATTTATTTAGACATCATCAAGATATAGGTGCATGTTAAAGTTGAAACAATGGACTAAATTCTCTGAAAGAGTGTCAAGTAAGAAAAAAGAGGATATCATTAAAAAGATATACACTTTGAAGGCTTTACGGGTTGTATCCAGACCATCATCTCTTTACCACCTATTCTTGCCACCTATTTCCTCAATCTTATTAACCAATAAAAACTGACAAGGCTTAGCTCCTAAATTTAAATCTTAAAAAGTGCCAAACTCCAGCTTTCTTTCTCCTAGTTTTCTTCTCCTTTTTCTCCTTTCTAAATATGTATTTACGGGAAGCTGGGATAGTTCAGTGGATTAAGTGCTTGCTTTGCTGCCCCAGAGTCTGAGGATCAAATCCCGGCCCCGGGCCCCAGCCCCTGTGGACCCATATGCTGAACTGGGGTGAGCTTCCCATGAGGGAAGCCCCCATTTGGCCTCCATCTCCTGGGGGCATTTCTCCCATGTGGAAAACCCCCTGTCCAGTTTCCACCCTGCATGGCCCCTACCCAACTGTATGGAATGAAACTATGTCGAGAACTGATGACGTACAACTATGGAGACTGCTCTGGGTCCTCCCCTTTCTCTCTGTCTCTCTCTGTCTCTGTGTCAAAACAATAAAATAAATCTTAAAAATTTTTATTTAAATTAAATTAAAATGTATTTATATTTTCAAAGACTATCAGGTGATGTCTTCAAGTTCCTCTTCTAGAATAGCTGACAGTCCTGTCCAGGCAGGCGCGTATTCTTTCATTTTCTCAGAGCAACACTGTTTAATTAGAAAATTCCAAGATTTTAACACAGCAGTACCCATTTGCTTTTTCTAATGGATACAAGCACTTTATTCTCAAAATTTTGCTCTGGCACATGGTATATACTGCAGGACTTACACTTACGATTCTTCTTTAGCCCAGCACATTCAATACTCCACGTTGCCTCACATCTAAAATGCCCAGTACCTTTGTACAGATGTTTTGTTATAAATTTTCTGGGCAAATCTACTATTGTAACCAAGTACATAATCACAAAAACAAGTTTGGTTTGTTTTAGAGAAGACAAAGAGAGGTTACATCTCTGAATAAAGTACACAGGGTTACACCCAGCTACAGTACGGCTTGAGTTCAGCAATAAATTGTGAGTTGAAGCAAAAAGGCAAAATAAGTAACCCCTGCAATCTTGAATTGGGACATTTTTAGACTTTTATTTGAACATATTCAGGTGAGAAACCACCCTTATAAATGAATTAGAAGGTTAATTGATCTATAATATGCTGGAGAGTAGTAGCCAAAGAAAATGGAAAGTCAGATACTTATTCCGTGCTCCACTCGTATATGTAAGTTCTGTCTATGTACTTTTAACTTACACCATCAGCACTTAATGTGCAGACAATTTATTTTAAAATTGAAACACTATAGGGTTATTCTTTTTTATAATTTTTTCTCATTAATGCTTTATATATAACATTTACAAAGTTAAAATAAATGCAGTAAAATACATCTCAAGGATTTCTGTACCTCACAAACTTTATAGAAATTTTTTGGCCAGTGTTTGAATTTATGCTCTATTTGAGATCGAATATAATAACTATTGAATTAGGTAAGCAGTAAAATTATCCATATGTGTATGCACTCTCACAAATTTTTAAACTCTTTACGTATTTTAAGAATTTCAAGTGTACTTTTTAAATATGAAATTGGGTCCTGGGTTTTTAATAATCTTTAAACAAAATAATTTTCTATCACTAACAGATTTTGCAATTCATCTCTCTCTCCCCATCTCTCGCTCCCCAGCCACTCATCCCCAGGTCATAAATATACTGAACCACTGTACTCAGAGTATAGTCTTTGAAGTATCCATTTACCTTTCATCTATGAAAAATGGCCCATAGGCTCTTATATTTTTGTTTTGTTTTTTTCTTCTATCAGCAGCTTTTTATCCTTAAGAGTACCTTTACCCTCGTCTTTTACTTTTTAGTCTTTTAAGGTCTTTAATGAAAATTCTGTTAACACTTTCATCCATCATATCCTATAACTTTTTTGCAATTAAAATTTTCCAAAACAATTTCACAGGTTACTGAAGCAAAATTATTTTAGAGATTTGTTCTCTCCTACTTGTAAGTGGTTAAGCATAGCCACATTTAATAAGCAAATTCTACTTGTGGCACGGTGGTTTTGCAAACATGTCTGTGAGGCATGGAGAAAACCAGTGTTGAGTTGACTACTGCAGAACACAGACTCTGTGAAGGCTCAAGGCTACTTCTGTACTATTTTCAGAATCAGTACTTTCAATAACATGTGATTTGAAATTTCTTCCTGCCGTGATATTGCCTTCCCTTACAGAAGATACTGTTTCTCTGCCCACACCAAATGACAACATTCCCTTCCTTCATCAACAGCTGTGTATCTTCAGTTCTTGTGTTGAATGTCACAGGCCTCTATCACATGCCCTCCCACTCTTCCTGCCTTTGCCTAGTGAATGTGGAGGAGAATGTAATTCTCTTAATCTTCATAAGGTCTCAAATGACAAATAAATTTTTCTACCCCTGCTGCTCTCTAAACTTTGGGAAGCATCAAGTGAACCATTAGCCATTTCTTGATATTCAACTTGGGTGACCATGCTGGGAACAATTGCAATTTAATGCCTTTTTAAATGTATGGTTATGGGCTCTATTGTATCTAGTTCTATTACATTTTTGTACCATATTTTTATTTTATTGTGTCATTAATAATTTATTTTCTCTATTTTTATTATCACATTGTAATAACTGTTGTATTTCCATTATGTTTTTTTTATTTCTTTTTATAATCATTATAAAATTAATAAAATCTTCTACACTGTCTTGGGAGGTCAGCACAATCCCAAAGAGCCCTCCACCAACCTGTCATTATGCACACCTTGCTCAGGTCCTGTTTGGTTATCTCCTGCATGTGGAACAGTGGACACTGGGTTACTCAGTCAATTCATTGTTGTTGTTTTTTAATCTGAAAATTATACATAGAATATAAATCTAGCAATCAGATAATGGTGTTTAGAATATAAATCATTTCTCCTGGCAACATGAAAACATCATCATTCCTAGAAAACATAAAAAAAATGTGTGGAAACTAAATACCTCAAAGATATTTAGGTGATATTGGGATGGCTCAGTGGGTTAAGTGCTTGCTTTGCAGCCACAGGGTCCAGGGATCAAGTCCCAGCCCTGGCCCTAGCCCATGGAGACCTATATGCTGAAATGGGTCATGCTTCCCTTAAAGGAGGGCCCCCGCCCGGTTCCTGACCTGCATGACCACAAATCTACCTGTGTGGAATGAAACTATGTTGAAAATTGATAATGTGCAGCTATGGAGACTGCTCTGGGTCCTCCCTATTCTGTCTGTCTGTCTGTCTGTCTCTCTCTCTCTCTCTCTCTCTGTCAAACAATAAAAATAAATCTTTTTTTAAAAAGACATTATTTAATGACAGCTAAATAGGATTAAAACAATAATATTGTAGTTGACAATAACATTAACAAAACAGCAGAAATCTGTTTTTAAAATTATAACTTAAGGATAAGAGAAAGAGAGGTTTAACTTTTGTAAACAGGAAAAATAACATATTAATTCAAGATAGGAATGAGAAAAAGATACCCTGAGATCTGGTATCTAAACTTATGAGCCAGCACAATGTTTTAAAAAGAGCTTATTCAACAAAAGTTCTTTAATTTTCTATTTTTATCTTTAAATTGTCCCAAATGGTTGTTGTTGTTGTTGTTTTATGTATACAATTGCTCATATCTATAGCACATGTTTAATCATATGCAATTTTCATGAGGACGCTGCTACAGCTCTAGTGCATAGAACATCAGAAATTCTCCATAAATATTTGCTGAATAAATCAGTAAGTAGGATATATATGTGTGCATATACAATATCATATATATGCTACATTAATTTAATATAAAGGTGATTAATAAAAATATTATATTACATGTGTGGTACTATATTTGGAAGAAAATAGCATTTGGACAACCTTTGTTGAATTTTATCCAAGTTTATTATATTGATGTTATTATATTTGACATAATGCAAATAAGAATATATAGTTTTTTTATACCAGAATGTCAAATTCTGTTTTTTCTAAGTTTTTTATTTAAAAATATAGCTAACATACAATAATATACCAGTTCCTGGTGTACAACGTAGTTGTTCAACATCTATGTACCTAAAGAAGTGATCAACATGACAAGTCCAACAACCATCTGACATTGTGCCATTCTGTCACAATATTATTGACTATTTTTCCTATGCTGTATGTTACATCCCCACAACTTATATGTTTTATTATATACCTGAAGATTTGGACCATTTATTGCCCTTCACCACCCCCCCCTCCCTTTTTTAGTTTTTCAATTATAATTGATATTCAATATTGGTTTGTATTAATTTCAGGTATACAACATAGTGGTGAGACATTTATATAATT
Organism: Craseonycteris thonglongyai; assembly: GCA_004027555.1. Classification (NCBI taxonomy): domain Eukaryota; kingdom Metazoa; phylum Chordata; class Mammalia; order Chiroptera; family Craseonycteridae; genus Craseonycteris; species Craseonycteris thonglongyai. The sequence continues at coordinate 27,821 of PVKE010013059.1, forward strand.
TAAGAAGTGATCCCCCTGACTAGTCTACTCACCTGACACTATACATAGTTACTACCATATTAATGACTGTATATCCTCTATTTTACTTTATATTTCCCTGACTATTTTTAACTACCAGAATGTACTTCTTAGTGACTACACCATTTTCATCCCAACTCCCCTCCCATCTATCACCCCAAATCCAGTTCCCATATGATACCATACATAGTTATCACAATACTATTTACTACATTCCTTATGCTATTTCCTACAACTCCATGACTACTTTGTCACAATCCATTAGTAATTCTTAACCCCTTTTACTTTTTCCCCACTTCCCTCATCCTCCTTGCGCCCTGGCAACCATCAAATATTTTCTGTGTCTATGAGGGTTTTTTGTTTGTTTGTTTGTTTGTTTAGTTTGTCCTTTAGATTTCACATATAAATGAAATCACACTACATCTGTCTTTCTCTATCTGACATCTCCACTCAGCACATACACTCCAGGTTCATTCATTATGCCACAGACATCAAGAACCCATTCTTTTCCATGGCTGAGAAATATTCTTTTGTGTATATGTCCCACCACCTCTTTATCCAATCATTCACCGATGGACACCCTACCCTGGCTGCCTCCACATCTTGGCCACTGTAAACAATACCATAATGAACATATGGATGCACATATACCCTTGAAGTAGCATCTTGGTTTTCTTTGAGTAAATACAAAGGAGTGCAGTTACTGGATTTCTTGGTCTCCTGTCATAACCTTTGTTTTGAAGTCAATTTTTTCTGCTATAAATATTGCTACCCCAGCTTTTTGTTATTTGTTTCCATTTTCATGAAATAACTTTTTCTATCTCTTCACTTTCAGTCTGTGTTTTTCAATCTGAAGTGAGCCTCTTATAGGGAGCATATGTAAGAATTTTGTTTTCTTATCTATTTAGCTACACTATGCTTCTGATTGGAGCATTTAATTCATTTCCATTGAAAGTAATTGTTGATAGATATGTAGTTATTGCCATTTTATTTTCATATTTTTTATTTTTATTTATTTTAGTTATTTATTTATTTGTTTGTTTGTTTACTTTTTGTCTTAAAGAAGTCCCTTTAACGTTCTTTGTATTACTGGGTGGTGGCTGTGATCTCCTTTACTTTTTTCTTGTCTGGGAAGATCTTTAACTGTCCTTCAAATTTAAGTGCTTAGCCTTGATGTGTAGAGAATCTCAGTTTAGGTCCTTGCTTTTCATCACCTTGAACAGTCCCTACCAATCCCTCTGACCTGCAAAGTTTCTTTTGAGAAATCAGCTGACAATCTTACGAGAGCTCCCTTGTAGGTAACTAACTGCTTTTCCCTTGCTGCTTTTAGGATTCCGTCTTTATCTTTACCCTGTGCCACTTCAGTTATAATGTGTCTTGATGTGGGCCTATTTTGATTTATCTTGTTTGGGACTCTGCATTTCCTGGCTTGTATGTTTATTCACTTCACTAGGTTAGGAAAATTTTCGGTTACTATTTCTCCAAATAGTTTCTCAATCCCTTGATTTCTCTCTTCTCCTTCTGGCACTCCTATGATACAACTATTATTCTTGATGTTTTCCCAGAGTTCTCTTAAACGGTCCTCTTTGAGGGTGGGGGGTCTATTTTTCTTTTTGTCATTTCAATTTGGTGTTTTCTGCTACCTTGTTCTCCAAATTGCTGATTCAATCTTCTGCTTCATCTAATCTACTGGTAATATTTTCTAACAAATTATTCATTTCAACTATTATATTCTTCACTCTGACTTGTTCATCGTAACCATCTCTATGTCCTTTTTTATGCTTACTATTTCCCTTTTGAAATTCTCACTAAGTTTCCTGAGCATCCTTATAAGCAGTTTTGAACTCTACATCTGGTAGTTTGATTGCCTCCATTCCATTTAATTCTTTTCCTGGAGTTTTCTCCTGTTCTTTCAATTGGGGCAGTTCTTTGTTTTTTTCATTTTGGCTGCCTGTTGTGATTTTTTCTATGTATTAGGTACAGGTGCCATGTCTGCCAGGCTTGCCAGAGGGTTTTATGTAGTAGGTGCCTTGTGAGGCCCAGAGGCACAGTCTCCCTGGTCACCTGCACTATGTGCTCCAGGAGTGTCCCTTTTGTGGTTTGTGCATGTCCTCCTGTTATAGTTGAGCCTTGATTTCTGTTGGCACAAGAGTGGGTGAGATTGACCCTCAGGCTGATTCTCTGTGGGGCTTGGCTAGATCTGCAGCTTATGGGCTGGTGTTGGGGGAACTTACTCCGTGGGCTGGGATTCACCCCAGTGAGCTCTGGTGCCTTTGTTATTTTATTTTTTGTGTTTATTTATTTTTGTTTGTTTGTTTTTAAGATTCATTTTATTGTTTGAGAAAAGGTGAGAGAGAGAGAGAGAGAGAGAGAGAGAGAGAGAGAGAGAGAGAAGGGGGAGAGCCCAGAGCAGTCTCTATAGTTGTATATCATTAGTTGTGATGTGGTTTAATTCCACACATGTGGATGTGGGACTTTGCAGGGTGGGAACTGAACTGAGGACTTCCCGCATAGAAGGCGAGAACCTTTGCTACAATCAAGATGGTTACCAGTTGAATTGCAGTTCAGCATATGGATTTGCATGGGTCATGGCTGGAACTTGATCCTCAGATCTCACAATTGCAAGGCAAGGGCTCAATCTGCTGAGCTATCCTGGCATCTCTCTACTGCCTGTTGATATCACTCTTTGGGAGTGTCATTTGTGGAGCTAATTGGGTTGTGCTCTGAGGTGATCTGAAGCCAAACTCTAAGTATTTTAATTTTGGTGCCTATTAGGAGAGGCTCTGGTACAGGCCCAGGTGAGCCACTGCCTATAACCAGCCAGGAACTACCTGGGAGAAGCTACAAAGTAATCCATGTTTGGTCCCTGCCTATGCTGTTCCTAGAGGAATATGGAAGAGGCCACACTGTGAATGGAGGGCAGCTGCCACTGTACCAGGTCTGAGGTAACTCTGCAAAAGGCATGCTGCCACCTGTCAGCTTTCATAAGGCTCAACCACTGATGTAGCCTCTTGCAATAAGAAGTTGTGTATTGTGGGGTCTCAGTAAGTAACCAGGGTACAGCAAGTACAGCTCACTAGACTAATTCAGATTCAGATTGGGCTATAGGCATTGGGGAGGAGCTCAACATATGAAAGATGGCACCAGCCTGCAGGTTGTATGAGAGGTGGACCCTACACAGAGAAAATGTCGACTGTCCCTTCCGTCTTCACCCAGAGGTTACACAATTCAGTTTCTCCTCGCATGTCCCTGAAGCTCCCCAAGTCACCATCCCTGCACTTGAGCCCAGAGTGAGTGTTTGAACAGCACCTTTAAGAGGACATCTGAGCTTCCCACAGCTTTCTGTGCCACAAAGGTGTTCAGAATCTTCACTGTTTTTTACAACCAAATATTCGGGGGTTCCTCTTCCTGGCACCACTACTCCAGGCTGAGAAGCCCAGTGCGAGGCTGGGGTCTTGTGCTTCTTCAGATGGGGACCCTATGGCTGAGATATCTTTCCCAGTTTTTAACAGCCACACTTGAGTGTGGGACCAACCCATTTCACATTCTTGCCCCCCTACCAGTCTTGACGTGGCTTCTTTATATCCTTAGTTATAAAACTGCTATTCAAGTGGCTTCAGATGGTTCTCCAGGTTGACCGTTCTATAATTTAGTTGTAATTTTGATGTGTTCATGGGATGAGGCAAGCACAGCATTTATCTACTCATCCATCTTGGATCTTTTTGTCAAATTCCCTTTTAACATTTATCTTTTCCAAAGAACACATATGAATCAAAGAAAATCTATTTTAAATTTTCTATAAATTTAGAAAATACAATAAGTTTGGTTTTTACTTTTTTTACTCTGTGTCTGTGTATGTCAGATATTTTCCTGATCCAATGCCTATTGCCCTACTGGCTACAAATTGAGGACTACCAACACTAATTAGCAAATAAAATACACATATAATAGGACTCCTAAAATAAATGATGTAGTCTAAAAAAGCACTTTGAATTTTAACAGAGCAGCAAAAGATAAAAGAAAATAATATGTAAATTTCCTAATTGATCATTATGTCACCTACTTTTCCTTATACAAAAACCATGCTTCTAAACTATTTGCTAAAGGCCATTTCATTTTCCTCAGATGTGAACACCAACCAGATGTAATTAAAGTAAAATTTTAATTTCTAACAATCTTTTTTTTTTTTGTATGCATTATGGTCTTTAATGTATTTCTACTCGGATTTTAATTTCAGATCTTTGGAATTAAGTGGTAAAATATTAAAACAATAGCAACTTGTTTTTAGAATTTACTAAAATAAACTCTTTTATCTAAAGTTTGTTTATATAAGTGTATAGTTAAACAAAAACGCACAGAGCACAAAACCTCACTATGTATTTATACTTTAGAGCATCATAAAGTTTATTGACAATCAGCCACTACTTTCTAAACAAGAGATCTTGACAGAAAACCATTTTATATCAAATTCCAAAAAATATATATCATATCATTAGCCAGGTTCCAGTAAATAAATGTACAGATTAGAAACTTACCCACACAGCCATCTAATAATTTGACCAGTGAAACCTAGAAACTAAAATGTTCTTTACTGAGATATCTATTATTTAAATATGCTTTGATATTCTTTTTTTTAATATATTTTTTTTATTTATTTTTGACAGAGAGACAGAGAGATACAGAGACAGAGACAGAGAGAGAACTGAACTGGGAGAGCTCCCAGTTCAGCACATGGTTCCGCATGGGCCGGGGCCAGGATTCGATCCTCGGTCCCCAGCGCTGCAAAGTGAGTGCCCAACCCACTGAGCCATCCCGGCTTCCCCTGCTTTGATATTCTTACAAATTTGAAACTTTCTAGGTGTAAGATAGGTGTTCATATTACTGTAAAGAAATAAGATCAAGAGCGGTAGGATCTAAGTGCAGAGGAAGTATATCCTACTATTCATCCTATCTGAAAAGAGATAGCATGTTCAAATAGGTAATTACAGGAGAGTTTAAAAGGGAGATATTTATAAAGATCTTGAGCTAGTAACAGTGGGGAACAACCCTTAGGTCTGATAGAAAGTGAAAGAGATATTCACTTGAACGAGGTGACAGAGCCATGTGAGGAGGACAGCCTAACCAGATGCAGCCAGCCCGACTGACCCTATAGGAAGGAGGCTGAGAAAATCAATTCCTCATGCTTACTGTATTTCCTTTCTTTTTTATTCAAACCCATCCAGAACCAGAAAGCACAAACATCTGATGTAGTCCATCATTAAAGCAAGCAACATGGAAAAGGGGGCAAATTAACCTAGAAGAGCCAACAGAAGATATTGAGAACAAAATGGAATCCATCGGAAGTAGGCTAACCAGACATCATATTTTAAATGGGACAGGAAACAATGGTACTGTTCCATTTCAAATGGTACATATGGTCAACCTACTGACATCTTGAATTTAACCCAGTGAGATTAAGCTAACCATATATATTATTTGAAATGGAACAGTACCATTTTTTTGTGTGTCCCATTTAAAATGATACATCTGATCAGCCTAGTCAGAATGCCAAGAAAATAAAAAAAGTAAATGCACAATGCCCTGGGAAAAGCAATAGGATATGAGGTGTGATTAAAAAATGTTGTAAATTTTTAAATTAAAAAAAAAAGTGTTACCAAGATGCCAGATCAATAGGTCAATGGTTGAGTGCTTGCCTCAAAATCTCAAAATCTCTGTGTTTGATTCCTGGCCCCAACACATGCAAATCCATATTCTGAACTACAGCCCAACTGGTAGCCACCAGGATGGCTCAGCAAGGAAGGTTCTCCCCTCCCAGTTCAGTTCCCATCCCTCAAGACCCTACATTCACCAGCATGGAGTGAAACCATGTCACAGCTAATGATATGCAACTATGGAGACTGCATTGTGCCCTCCTCCCTTCTCTCTCTCTCTCTCTCTCCCTCTCTCTCTCTCTCTCTCTCTCTCTGTATCTCTGTGTGTATGTGTGAGTCTCTCTCAAAACAATAAAATAAATCTTTAAAAAATTATTACAGTAATAGACACATTGCCATTAACCCCTTTGAAATACTCCCCCTCACTTCAAAAATGCTTACTTCGTCATTCTTACCACTTTCAGAAGCATTTTTCGAAGTCCTCTTTTGTGTATGTCTTTAGTTGCACTGTTCTGGCTGACTCAATGTCCTGAATTGACTCAAAATGTTTACGTTTTATGGTATTTTGACTTTGGGGAAGAGCCAAACATTGCATGGTGCCAGATATGGTGAATAAGGTGGATAAGAACACACCATAATGTTTTTATTTGACAGAAATTGTCATACTAGAAGCAATGTGTGACATGGAGCATTGTCATAATGGAGGATGAAATTGCCCATTTCTCAGACACTCATGAAAGAGGATTTCCAGTATGCACGAAATCCCAAGAAAAATGGGATAAGTGTGTTTAAAGCAAGGGGGAGTATTTTGAGTGCGACTGATGAAAATGAGTCTTACCATAAAATTTTTTATTTAAACATTCACTATATTTTATTACATTTCATATCTACTAAGTAAGCAAGAAAAATAAATAAGAAGTTATAAATCTTTCAGCCAGTTTTGACATCTAAAGGAATAGTGAAAGAAATTCTAAACAAATAGGTGAAGGAAAGGGAATTAATAACTGTAGGACAACTACCCTGTACCAAACATTGTTTTAGATTTTTTGTGGTATATTTTAGTTCTTGTAACCTGCCAGTGAGAAAGTTATAACAATTATAAAGGTACAGAAACTGCAATTTGTAAGGAAACCTGCTCACCTATCACCATTATAAGTGTGTACATGTGTTATCACTTAGTCTCCACCAAACAGTTTAACTAACAAAGAAATCCAGTATTTTCTGTAGGTTAAGCTTAGTCTAATAGTGAATCATGGCCTCATGATTTTTCTGGCCAAAAAGGAATAGATAGAAATTTGTGTCCCTTTTCCAGCAACTCCCACATCTCCTTTTCTCACTAGTATCTCTGGAGACAATAGGACTGTGTTGCTCTGTACAAGTCCCCTTCTTTTAGGAATCTCATTATCCACTTCAAATGAAACCAGAAAAAGTTAAGTCAGGCCTATAGCCTTACATTACATACGAAGTCCATTAGGCTATTCTACTTGGACCTACAAGATAATCATTCTACTTTTCTTCTAACTTAAAATTGGCTGTTACAATCACACACTCTTTCAGAGTTATTTCCAGCAAGTTTAAATTGTAGCCATGGTAGCATCTATTTATCTTATACCTTTTATTGACAAAACTAATGTTATATTCTTTTGCTCTAGCTTTACAGTTTTCCTCAGAGCTCCCCCATACATAACAACAGCATGCTCTTGAGATTTAATAATGACAGCTAATGTTTAAAAAGGAGCTTGACTGGACTAAGGATCAAGACATGGTTTATCTCATGGAATCCTACAAATGGACCTATGAGGTCAATGGTTTTTAGCCCCATTTCAAAACTAAGTAACTGAGACTTAGATTAAGCAGTTTGGCATTGTCTCCACAACAGGAAGTGTTAAAGATTAATTTTAAGCCCAGGAATTCTGGCTACATGACCTGCATATTTAACCAGTGTCCTCTGTTCGTTTTCTACTTAAACAAGTCTTGTTTCCCATTCCCCCTCCTTCTGTCTGCCAAACAATTGACAGAAACATGTGAAAGTTGCCTTCCACTCCTTTTCTCAGATAGTCACAAATTTTTATTCTTTCTGATTTATTTATAATTTTCCTTTATCTTTTTTACTGTTTGAAAACAGTAAAAAAATTTTTTTCTCCTCTGCAAAGATATATATTATTTTCTATATATATATTTAAAGATATATATTCTCCTCTACTTTGGACAATATTAAAGCATTTTCTAACACAACCAAATTGTCTACAACTTTCTCAACAATGCCAATTAGGCAATAGACATTATCGGGCCATCGAATTCTATTCAGATTTGTCGATATAACAAAACCATGTTCAGCAAAATTGTACATGCAGGCAAGTAGCTGGTACGCACTACTTTTGGTTAGGTAATTACCAATCAGGTAAATGAATGACAAAATGTACCAACTATAATTACTACATTATTGACATGAAATTAAAACCAAAAACTTTTGAGTCCTAGAAGTACTAAAGAAACTGTTTCAGTATGGAAAAAATCAAACCTTCTTCACTAATAATTAAAGAATCCTGTGTGTAATATGTGACCTAAAGACAAAAATCATTTTACTTGAATTTTCAGTATAATAATGTTTGAAATAGTGACTAACCAAACTCAGATGTGAGAAAAAAAATGGCTTCAGAAATACCAGACAAAAGAAAATGAAAGATTTTCAGCATTCTCCAGGGAAGACAACAAAATGTAATAGTTTCACTTTGGTATATTTTTTTCTTTACATCCATGATAATATACCCAGAAGGATTTGTTTTTTTCTCTGTGGCACTGATTAGAATTATTGTTTTTGATTCTGTAGTTTTGAATTTGCATTTTTATCTTTTCTCAAACATAGTATAAAATCATTGTTTTTATTAATTTCTTATGTTCTATCATATGTAACTGGCATAGGTACTCACAGGACTGTGGGGACAGCTGGAGTTACTATGAAGTTGGTGACATAAATTTTGCAGACAGCCTGACATTGATTTAAAATGTATTTCAGACTGATGAAAGCTCATGGATTCACAGTCCCTGAGACTGAAGTTTTCGGTTTTCCACTGAACAAAGAGCACCCAGGGACCTGCAGTGCCCCATAAACTTGCCTCAACTGTGAGGTGACATTCACCATAAAGAGACATGTTGGGTAGGTACAGCTGAAAGGACTGGATTATCAAATAGCCACACACCCCTGGATCCAAAAAGAGTCATTGGATTATTTCTGTTTGTAGATGAGTCAAATTAGAACATCTTGTCATTGTTTTTATTGACGATTGTAGGATTCTTTATAATTTTTTCTCAAAATAGCTAGGTCTTTCTAATATTTGGGATTTCCCATAAATTTAAATTGGTCCTCATTCAGAACTTTTTATTAACTTGCTACACAAAATTAGGCAAGTTATTGTCTATGATTCAGTTTATATGTTTATTAAATGGGGATTAAAGTGGATAATGCATAAGACATCTTTCAGCTCTAAAACCCAGACATGTGGTCACAGTTTATCATAAGAAAATGTTCCTCATAATCTCATGAATATATCTGGAAAATGTAGTTCATTCTGCTTTCCAATTGTTTTGGATTCTAAAATATGAGGGACATCTGGAATTAAGAACAAAAACAAACACATGTGGTTTTTCACAACAGTTTGCAAAGGTACATTTCAAAATATTTTGTTTATTTGTTCCCATTTACATGACAAACGGGCATTCAAACTATTTCCTGTCTTTTCTATACAATTTCAAGAGAGA